>JAEANM010017297.1:0-12992 GCA_017656035.1 Myanophis thanlyinensis
ATATATACAGTGAAGAACAGTAACTCTCAATGAACTATGTAAAATTGTATAAAGGTTTTTTTTAAAAAAAAATACGAAGAAAACTGTTTGCCAAAGTAACTAAGGAGAACAATAACTAGGCTCTTGTTATTTTCGAATCAAACTGGGAGGAATAGCTTAATTGACAAGGAGAAGCAAAAGAAAAAGGCTGACAGCCAACGGAACGGTAAAAGGAAAAAAATGTTTTGCTTTAAAATGGCGGCCGAGGGTTTTCGCACCCTTTCGGTGTCGATAAAGAAGGCATGATGGCGATTAGCCAAACGGCCACCTCGGGAGCAGAGCGCCCACAGCGAAAAATTAAGGGGAAAATTTTTCTTTAAAGAAAACATTGAATAAAAAACGAAACAAGGGCGGGTCCGGTAAGGAGACAATTTTGAAGGCAGCGGATTTTGAAGGCAGCGGAATCGAAGGGCAAGAGAAGGAAATTTAAAAGCAACGGCTGAGGTAAAAATACCCCGCCTAAATGAAGCCGAGTAGCAGTGGCGATGAGAGAGATGGACGTCTTGAAGGATGTGGCGCGTCTCCGATCGGCAGAGCCAAGAGTCAAAAAGAATATTCTGACAATAAAAAATGCAAACGAGGATTATCCTCGTTCGAACCGCCACGCTCTTGCCACTAGTTTAAGTATTAAATTGGCCCTCACAGCTGTGAGTGAGGTTGTTCAGCTGTGTCACTTAAGAGCAAAGGGGGGGCCAAAAGACCGCTCCCTCAGCCACTTAATTCCTTATTTTGGCTCCGCACCAGAGAAGAAAATTGAAAAAGGAAATACCTCATGATAAAAACTATCTTAAGGTAGCAATTAGTGTCCAATTGACTGGGCTCCAGAAAGACGGTGATCAGCTATGCTGAGTTGATAAAACACTGGATTAGGACCAGTAATGGCGAGCTTTTATACAAAAATCGACTCATCACGTGATCACTGCTGACCAATCCCAGTCAATTGGAGGCTATGCTTCCTACAGATGGAGAAATAATGGCTGTGACTTGTCCATAATACATGCAGTGTATCTGTGCTCGTGAACTCCATGCAGAACTTAAAGAACGCTTGGACAAAGGGGAAACCAATCTATACATTGACTACCATACTGATTGTATCAGATGTAAGAACAATGTCTCACGCTCCAATATTCACACTCCTGTCCACCAATGCTAGATACGCATGTCCTCCATCTCCTTAAAGTCCACCACAACTGGCTTAAAATGTAAACTATTCAATGCAAGGAGCCTTGCAAACAAAATGTCTGAATTTCTTCTGTACTTCAACTCATCTCCTGTTGATCTCATCTTTGTTTGTGAGACTTGGTTGAACGCGTCTTTTTCAGATACTCTTTTTACCGTAAGAGATTGTCACATGTTTTGGTTTGACAGTGCAAATTGTAGAGGTGGTGGTGTTGCAATTTTTTATAAAAAGTCCCTAGGACTGAAAAAGATTAATATTACTCCTGAGAGACCATTGTTTATGACCTTACTCTAAATATTACAGTTGCCTGTGGAAAGTAGCTTTTCCTCATTCTTTCTGTGTTTGCCTTTAGAGAGCAAAAGCGCTTTCCTGATCACATCATGATAAATAATCTATTGTTGGGATGGCTGGGGTCCTCCACAATCTTCTTAGCTTTGGTCTGGCAGTGTTTGTTGTAGATGGAGTGCAGCTCGGGAAGTTTGGTATGGATGATGTGCTCAGCTGAGCGTACCACCCTCTGTATTGCTTGTCTATTTTCCATGGTGCTATTCCCAAACCAAGTTGTGATGTTGCCCATCAGGATGCTCTCTACAGTGCAGGAATAGAAGTTCCTAAGCAATATGTCTATCTCAGTGCTTAATACAAGAAATTAAGCATCTTCATCAAACCTCAGTCAAGACCACTGTATAATACTCCCTTGTCTCTGAGCCACTACATTCTCCCATCTCTCTCTCTTTTGTCCCATTCCCATTCTCCATTATTTTCTGTTTTATTACAATCCATACCTTCCTCCCCATCTCATCCCTTTTCCATTTCATCCCACTGAAATCAACCCAGAGGCCACATGACCTGAATGATCCTCCCTTATCCAAGTTAAGCAACTGGTGCTATTAGTTCAGGCATTCAGTGTCTTTTTATTAGATGGATTTACATATTATACAAATCCCTGGTTTATTGAATTAACTGTGGTGAGATGAATGTTTATAACACATTGAACCACAATTTACTGGCCATAGTATCTGTGATCACTTAACAGTTTTTGCTAAAATCAAGCCAACCTTATTACAGCATAAAGCAAATGGAAACAGGTCACTGTCAGTCACTAAGGCAATTTAAGACCTTAGTTAGACTCATTCTTTATTTTACGATAGCATATCATATCTTGTTAATGGTTTGAAGAACATTCCCAATTTCTGTTTATATCCTTTTAGGTTTCTGGACTTAGATTAGTTTCTTTGAATGGCTCCCAGCTGGAGTAAATATTTAGTTTCATGTTGTGTAAATGTATCTATTTGCTCTAAAAATGACAATGATTGGTAAGCACTTATGGCACAGTTTGACTAAACGGGAATAAAAATAAATACCTTAACATTTGTGGTCTAGGCAACTTCTGACAAAACAAAAGTAGATGTCTATATCAAACAAACATCTTGATTCAAAATTAACAGATTAAAGAGAGTTAGGTTGATACAAAATCAACTATGGTAAATGTGGGGAAAATCTCTTCTACTACTACTAGAAGAAAATTGCTTCTTCTGGATGAACATAAGACTGAGATGTTCCATAAACCAGTCCAAACAAAAAGCTATAATTGTTTGTTTCCTTAAAGAACATTTAAGAAAGTGTTACTGGCAACCCAACCATAGTTTCATTTTTATTGGCAATGGAATTTTCCCATGTATTTTCCATAAACAAATCCAAAAGAAAAGATTTAACTGATACTTTCCTTGCAGAACTACTATGAATCTGTCCCTGACATTAGTTTTCAGCCCTGACTCCAAGGAGACCTAATCTTAACCCTAACTCTATCTGTAACCTAACCCTACTTTAGTTTTCATTGGCAATGGGATTTTCCCATGTGTTTGGCTACAATATACATACAAGTCTGAATGAAAAGCTTTAAGTTTCGCTTTCCTTAGAGAACCAATAATTTTTTTCCCCTGACATTAGTTTTTGGCCTAGACTCCAAGGAGACCTTATCCTAACACTACCCTTATTCATAATCCAATCTAGTTTAATTTTCATTGGCAATGGGATTTTCCCATATTATAAAATAGTACACAATCCAAACAAAAAACTTTCACCTCCTCTTTCCTTAGAGAACTTTAAAGAATCTATTCCATACAATAATTTTTGCCCCTGACTCTAAGGGGACTTATCCCTATTCCTAACCCTAACCAAACCCAACCATAGTTTCATTATCATTGGCAATGACCTAATCCATAAACTAGTCCACGGGTGTCAAACTTGGGGCCTCATGTTGCCGTCATGTGACGTTTCATAATGTTTTTTCCCTTTGTGGAGTTGGGATGGGCGTGACCTGCACATGACACATCTAGCCCATGGGCCGCTAGTTTGACACTCCTGAACTAGTCTAAATGAGCAGTGTCCTTATAGAATATCTAAGAATCTATCCCTGGCATCCTGTCCCTGATGCAAGGAGACATAATCCTAAACTTAACACTATTCCTAACCAAAACCCTATTTTAATTTTTATTGGTAATGGCAATATTCATTACCCAACCCTAGTTTTATTTTTATTGGCATTGTGATTTTCCCATGGATTTTACTGTGGTTCATAAACAAGTCCAACTGAAAAGCTGTTACCATCGCTTTATCTGTTTTCAATCCTGACTCCAAAGAGATTTAACCCTAATCCTAATCTTAACTCTAACCCTAATTCTAACCTAACTGTGATCTAATTTCATTTTCATTTGCAAAGCAATTCTCCCATGTACTTTAATGTGGTCCACAAACAAGTCCAAATTATAAGCTATCACTATGCATTTCTTAGAGAAACTCTTAACAATGTATTGTTCTGCCTGTACTCCACGGAGACCTAACCCTCACCTTAGTTTAATTTTCATTGGTAGTGGGTTTTTTTCCCCATGCAGTTTACTGAAATTTTCAGCAATCAATGAAGACAAAGCAGATGTTGAAGCATATTCCCTGTGCTTAAATATAACTGTGAATATTGTTTGATATATACATCATTTTCTGTAATAAATAGCAATGAACAGACAAAAATGTCAAGAGATTTTATCGTATTAGTTTTCCATCTTTCTCACTTATCATGCATCGATAGACCATTCTATCTATAAGATATTTCAGTTTTGTTGGATCTGCACTTCTGATTTCAAAAGAAACCTGGCACATGTGGAGTGCTTTCTAGGCACATTTTCCATGAATTAAAAATCTTAACCTTTTTAACTTGCTTGGTGTCATTCTGCTATTAATAAAGGAGAAAAAAGGAACAACTTTTTACTTTTGATTACATACTTTAAAAGAAGACAATGGGCAGAGAGAAGGGCAAAAGTAAAATTTGTAACCATCATTTCTGTGAAGTTGTTTTAATATTCATTCTGTAATTGTTGGCAGATATGGAAATAAAATGTTCTGCCAGGAATTAAGCAAGAGGATAACATTTGCCTTACTATAAAAGAGCATGCTAGATGCTAGAGAGAAAAAGCAACCCTTTTAAAATTGTCCTCACCTTCCTTTCTGAAATGCCGCGTGCACTTTTCTATCAAAACAGTTAGAAACCAGCTCTTTTTAAAAATAGAAACACCGACATTGCTCTACTGACTTCCAATACAATTATTTTATTTCTTTGCTTTTAGTAGAGGCTGAAATGGCTATAGTGCTGTAGTTGACAGATTCGTCAATTTAGCAGACAGCTGGATTGAGGGTATATACTCTCCCTCCCCACAATGTTTAGTTGTGTCTACCAAATTCCAGTTTCCTCATGAAATGTTTTACATGGAACAAACAGGCATATACAATTCAATATTTTCTAAAATGAGTCCAGAAAAATCAATTGGAAGGAAAAGAAAGGACCCTAAACCAAACCATAACAAACACAGGATTTATAATTTCTAATTTCTAATCTACCTCTTAAATAATCTACCTCTCTTAACCACTCCATAATCTCCTTAATCTCCTTAATCTACCTCCCTATCCATACCACCCCCTCTTACCTACTACCTTGCGAGTGATCGAAAAGACATTTCACTGCATTTCATACTATGTACAGTATGTATATGTATGTGATGAATAAAATTTGATTTGATTTGATTTGAAAATTATCTTGGAGTTAATTTAGATGCATCTATACCTCTCTCCTGTATATCCATAATGTAGGCTTTCATAAATTCTTTTTCAAACAGTTCACGATCACGGTCGCTTTCTGTTATTTCTTGAATCTCCTGAAATGAGGTTGTTTCAAGAGGGTTATCCTTCAGGCTTATAAATCTGCAAGGTGATGACATATTACCATGAAAAGGTTATATAATGCTTCTTATCGTAAGCAAATTGCTACTTGCTATACCCACATGATTTGTAGCCCTATAAATTTTCTCTTCTTCCTATTTTGTTACAGAGCAAAATCAATTTGTCTGTGAACAAAACTTTGCTACAATGTTCAGTGTTCATAATACTCTTTGTCTATTAGAAATATTAAGTGTCTTTTCTAGAAGCAAGCATAGGAAACACTAAAAGTGTAAAGTTAATTATCCAATCAAAAAATATCCCCATGTGTCTTATGTCACATCACAGTCATTGAATATTTATTTGTGCGGCATTGAACAAACACGCATGCACACAAAAACTATTGCCAATTTATAGCAGACGATTAGGAGCAATGTAATGCCCAGAATCTCATTTGCATATTGTTAACAAAGAACTCTGATCCTCCTTATCCAGTTTTGTGGAATATTTATTCCTAATGATTTTTGACTAGCCTCGGAGAACAGGACTGTTTTCAGAGGCATAGTAGGCCTTGGATCTTATGTCAATATGGACCAAGTGGTCTTTTATTTGGGAAAAAATATTATGCAATTCACCAGGCTCACACAGATTTTATTTTATGCATCAAAGATGCATAATTGCACTCTAAACCATAAATGCAAATAATTGCTCTTAAATGCTAAATGGTTATCTTAGCCTACCTCCTTCCTGATTATGACATAACTGTTACATTTGACATTGTGCTGCCTATTCTGGAGTTAAAAACGAAGACAATAACTGGCGTGATCCACAAGCCACCACAGACCATGTATTTATTATAATATGTTTAAGATGCATGGCATTAACTAATTAAACTACTGTATTCTCTCATATTATGCATGAGTAGACTCACAACTTTGTGGAATCTTGTTACATGGTGTCTTTTACTTAAGATCCAGCAGCTTCAGAATCCAAACAAATAGCAAGGTAAAATATGAAGGAAGAAAATGTGTCTGGATGTAATTGACTTACTTTAAGCCAGTGGAAGAGTCACAGATGGCTGTGGGCATCTGAACCAAATTGTCACCACTCACAACCAATAAACTGAGTTTTGGCAAGTTGACCAAGGCTTGTGGAAGATAGGTCAGCTTGTTCTTCTGCAGAAGAAGAGTTTGTAACTTCTCTAGCCTTAGAAAATTAACAAAATAGCAAAATTAAATGTGCATTTATAGAATAGCAAATGTATACATTTACTTATAACCATATTGTTTAATGCCTGTAATATAACATATATTAATTACTGATATATTTTTAACCTAGCTCATAAAATCAGATGAATGCGTAAAACTAACAAAAGAATTTCCGGTTGTGAAAAGTGGCATTTGTTTGAAGTTCTCTTCTGTCCTAACTTAAAAGGCAGAATGGCTGTTTGATTTCACATTGGTGGCAGCAGAAAGATTGCTTACAAGCAAATTTTTGAAAGACAGAGACAATTAACACTATTTCATAGCCTCTCAATCCATTATGTCTGCAGAGTTTCCAGTTTATGCATAACTTATACATAACTATTTATATGGCACATAGGAGAATATGTTACATGAAACCCAGCATGTACAAATAATAAATCACACAAAAAAGTGTTTTTATAGTTCCACTGCCTTTTGTTTTGGACTTCTGTAATGAATATGGAATTGAAATGGAATGAATGAAGCAGTTAATTAAAAACTTATGAATGTCAGCTTACCTACACATTTCTTTCTGGGTTAGAAAGGTGGGATTGTGAAAAACAAGTCAAATTCATGCTGTTTTCTTGCAATTTTTCAAGTTTAAAAGTGTGCTTAGATGCTGCTGGGTGAGATGGGAAAGCATATGTACACGCAAACCCAGTGTGGTTGCTTTAAATCCAAAAATATTAGTTGGAGAGAGCTGACTTCTGAATCCTGTGGGCATATAATGTTATCAACAGACTCCTTTGGTTGATTTCTGTATCTTAATCTATCAAAAACATAACTTGAGTTGTGAGTAAATTGCGGAATTCTATTGTATCTGAGTAAGGACACTTCCACCTCATTTTCCTTCAGGACCCTCCAGACCTGATTGATTTTGCAGCATCTGTTTTTAGAAGCTCAGACAATTTACTTAGGAGTTTGCTTTAGTTTATTGGAAACTGCTGTAAAGTTGGTATTTTCCTTTGATAAATATAGATCTACCAATTTTGTGTACTTTTCAGGGACTCATGCTGTTCCAAACCAAAAGACAAAGTTATTCTCTCTCTCTCTCTCTCTCTCTCTCTGCCCCTGACCTTCTAGGTGAATCTCTAAGACAATGGAAAGTAAGCCTAACATATCTGGGCTACAAAAATCCAAATTACCACAAAATAATTCTGAATCTACCTGTCACCATCTACCAATCAGCTGGATTTCTGCAGCCTACGCTTTGTTGGTGTGTGTGTTTGTTTGTTTGTCTGTCTGTTTGTCTGTTTGTCTATTTGTTTGTTTACGAAGGGTCCTGGGTATCTTTATGCTTGATGGTTTTCTTGCAAATGTTTCATTACCCAAAGTAGGTTACATCATCAGTGCCAGTAAGGATGTGGTTTGCTCTCATTTTATATTCTAGTGGCTTGCCCTGTCGGTGTTAGTAGGGGTAGTCTTGGATGAGCTGTTTACTGTCGGCTTGTTGGAAATCCCATGTTTGGGATATTGTTTACTTGGTTATTGGTCTGATATTAATCTTGGAGTTAGTCTATGCTCATCTGAGTGGTGCAGAGGTGTGAATGACACCGGTAATCCCTCATTTCAACCCTGAGCTACAAATATCCTCCTTTATTGGTTATTTATAAAATGTATTGACTGCCCAGCTTACCACAGGTAACTCTGAGCAGCTTACAATCATAAAAAATGTACACATATATGTATATGTATAAAAACATAATTAAATTAAGACGAGCAAATGGCAAGATCCAGTTACAGATGGGGAGGATGGGGGCAGGAGGGGGGAGATGACAGCTGCCACCTCCACTGTGAGGCTTCCCCATTGGGGCCACAAACTAACTGTCAGAGCCAGATTTTTAGGCTCTTACAAAAGGTCAGAAGGGGTGGAGTTAGGGTTAGGGTCACATGGTGGAGGGAGGACAAGGTATTCCAGAGGGCAGGTGTAATAGGAGAGAAGGCCTTTCTCCTGGACCCCAAAGCTAGATTTACTTTCCACACAGTTAGAGGAACTACCATCCTGTACTTTGAACATCTCTTCATGCATTGGCTAAAAGTTATCTTTGCTCTTCCACATCAAACAATCATAGTAATGTGCAGTCCGGGTCACCTGTACTGGGAAACACACCTGATTGAAAAATTGCTAGGATTTCAGTGCAGAATCTCGCAGGGATATTGACGAACAACCCTGATTGGCTTGTGATATTATCTGGGTATATTCTTAGCAATTGAAGACAGGAGAAGTGAAGATTACTGTGGATCAGTTTCAGATTGCTTTGTAAGAGGAGACAAGGAAGCCCTGTCTTCAACAGTGTTGTAAACTCGGAGCTTTGTGACTCGAGCATAAATGAGCTTGACAGTTTTCCAATCACTTACAAATGTTGACAAAATAGCCAGGCGATGCTTTATTTGCTAAAACCAACTGTCATTGCAAAAACCATATAAAAATCTACCTGTCTATGTCTTGTGGGAGATCTCTCAGACCGTTGTTACTTATATCAAGCCACTGCAAATTTGACATCCGGAGTACACATATTGGGATTGAAAAGAATTTGTTTGTTGATACGTCTACAAAGCTCACTTGTTTCAAATTGCTTAGCTGTAAAGAAACAGAACGTTATTTAATAAAGACTTGAATGAGGTAATAGACTATCAAATCAAATCAAATCAAGTTTTATTCATCACATACATAGTCATACATGGTACAAAATGCAGTGAAATGTGTATTTTGTAGTATTGTATTTTGTAGTAAATGTGTATTATAGTATTGACTACAATTATAGTTGATATTTTGCTGGATGAATGAGGTCAATTGCATCATGTTGCATATTTGCCATAAGGCTACACTCCATTATTTTAAAAATGAGGCCATGTTCAGAATTTCTTATTTGTTGCATTCAATGTTCATCTTCCTTCAGGGAAGTTCTATGTTTAATAAACTACTGCATTTTATCTGACTGAAACAACACTATTTTACATGTTGATATTCACAGTAGTTCCTACTGAACAGGATTTTGAATAACACATTTCTATGACTATGCCAATGCCATGTCTAGGTTTTAAAACAGGTTTGTGTTTCCTCAATGAATATGACTTTACCTCTCAGTGATTGCCAAATGTACAATTACTTTAAATTTTTTTTTAAATTAAAAAAAATAAGTTGCTTTCTTTCCAGGAGCATCCACAGGCTATGACCAAAAATGTTGAGATAGTGACCATGGTGCAATGGTTGAAGCATCTCTTTTTATGTCTGCAATATAAGACACAGAGAGAGCTTCAATTTCACCATTATGGCAGCCAACTTGACTTTTTTGCACATACATTGTAAATATCCTTGCTTCTTCCTCGTAGTATGTACCAACTAAAGAAAAGGCAAGATGGCAATATCATCTATATATAAAAATTGATATCTGACAGTTGAATCTTCTACAGATCATTTAAGGACAGCAAGCAACAGCATTGCCTGGTAGGGCTTAAGATGGACAAAATGGTAAATAGGTATTGTGGTTAAAGCCCTGACTCTTTGTAACTGTGTGTAACATTGATGAACATATAAAAGGGGCAAAACTTGGATGCTTCAACTGCAACATTAGCATTTTTGACTCTTGCAGATATTTTGGGCAGTCAAATAATTTGGAGGTAACAGGCAAGCTGAATACCTCAGAAATATTCAGAGATTTTTGTCATCCAACATCAGAGGACTTCCTGGGGCCTTAAGAAGAATAGAGTTGAGTGAGATTATGCTTTCTTTCTGACTCACGTATAGATATAGATAACAAATCCATCTCATTGCTTAATAGCAGATCAGATTGTTTCACATCTACTTTCACATATTGAAGAGAAAGATGAAGAAAGGATTATATAATGCCTGCAAAAATCTGATAAAGGTGTTTGATGTGGCACACAAATAAATATTTCATTTTCAATTTCTACAAAGCCAGTAAAATGAAGTTCAAGAAAGATAGTCTGAATATTGAAACTGCTGTTATTATATTCTTGTAATTTTGAGAAACATATATTCTGAACCACCATTGGTTGTACTTCCTATATCTCGAGTATAGTGATACTTGCCATTTCCAATGGTGTCCAAAGGGGGAATCAAATTCTGCAAAATGGCTGCATACTGTCATACTCTAAGCCCAGTGTCTTTTGTCACATGCATAGGACTTTGATTGCAATGTTAGATCTTCTATCTGGCAGATTATTTCGGTGGTCACCCCTAGCAAACTTTTTTATGGCTGAGTCATGCCTTTTTTTAATGTATTCTTTAAAGATTAGCTGAAAAGCAGATATAATATAAATATAATTTTTCATAAAATTTAAAGATTCTATCTGAACTCCAAATATCTATATGTCCAAGATGGAAATTAAGAGATACAGAAAACCCAAGTCTTTTCTTCTTATAATCTTACAATTCTTACAATCCATATAGCAATAACAATAACACTTAGACTTATATACCACTTTATAGTGCTTTCCAGCCCTCTCTAAGTGGTTTACAGAGTCTACATATTGCCCCCAACAATCTGGGTCCTCATTTTACCCACCTTGGAAGGATGGAAGGCTGAGTCACCATGAGCCTAGTGGGATTTGAACCAGCAATCAGCAGAAGTACTGCAATACTGAACTCTAACCAGTGAGCCACTGAGGCTCTTAAAGTAACTCTCCTGTAGGGGACATCATAAAGATATTTTTACTGGGATATTTACTATGATATTGACATAGTAAGACTGGTCAGACGGGTTGAATAGTCATGGTGGCACAGTGGTTAGAATGTAGTATTGTAGACTAATTTAGCTTACTGCCAGGAGTTCGATCCTCACCAGCTCATGGTTGACTTAGCCTTCCATCCTTCCGAGGTCACTGCAATGAGGACCCAGATTGCTGCGGGCAATATGCTGACTCTGTAAACTGCTTAGAGTGGGCTGTAAAGCATGATGGTGTGGTGTGTAAGTCTAAGTGCAATATTGCTATTGCCACTGAATAGTATTTTCATATAGTTAAAAGTGGCCCAGACTTGCTTACTCCAAACATAAATATGATATGTCCTAGTTCTCTCACCTTCGGTTGAGGCTAGAGTTTTATAAGGATTCTGAATCCTTATTTGAACTATCAGCAGAAAATTGTACTTCTTCCCGTAGGCTGGGTGATTCCCTACTGGGGATTCATAATCATTATCTTTAATCAATTAGCTTAAAAGGTATGGTGGTAACAGTTGATAATTCTAAATGAGAAACCAAGCACATCCCATCATAAACATTGAAGTTCTCCAAATCATACATTTCAATAGTCCTTTAAAAGATGACAGAGAGAAATGTTATATGACTAAGAAGCTGCTAACCGACTTTAGAAATAAATATTTGAAGGAAAAGTCTCACCGCAGTAGCACCATTTTATTATTGCTATAAAAATGATTTATGGCAGTACACTAAATTCTTTTGCCTGAATAACAATTTTCCAAAGCATGTCTTTTTTAAAAACTATATTGCTGGATTCAAAATTAATTACCCAATCCAAAACAGATATTAAAGGAAATAGTGTTTTTATTCTTACTCAAACAAAATAATCTCCATTGTCAAGAATGTATGAAACTATTTAATATATGGTCGTTAGAAGAAGGGTAAAAATACTAACCTAACAGTGTAATTTTGTTGATTTATTATTGGCATGTGGAATCTAAAACTGTTTTTCCAGGCTTTAAAGGCAGCACGGCCATGGCTGAGGATCAACTAAACTAATTCCAACTGGTTGGATGAAACCAGGTGGCACAGTGGCTGATGACTTCCTTCTACCGGTCAACAATAGAAAGCGTCCTCACATATTGTGTCATGGTATGATACGCTGGCTTAACAACAGTTGTTAAGCTGTGGACAAGAAGACACAGTAATGAGCACAGCACAAAAAATCATGGGCTGCCCCATAACCCCACTGGAGGAAATTGAAGGTCCCGCTATCTCAACAGAGTGAGAAAAATCCTCAGGGATGACTTGCATCCTGGACAGCACTTCTTCATACTTCTACCATCAAGAGATATAGAAGCATAGCCAGCCGGACAAATAGACTGAAAAATAGCTTCTACCTATGGGCCGTCAGACTTCTAAATGCCACATAATACCACAACTAGACTTGATTGAGAGAGAGAGAGAGAGAGAGAGAGAGAGGTGGAAATGTGTGCCTAGCCCTGGTATTTTCTGGGGTTAGGGATTTGTTTATAAGTCTGGAGATGTATTCTGAGTTTGAGTGCATTCTGTGTTTCTGTGCTTTGTGTGATTGTACCAATGGAGGCTCATTCAATTTCACTGCATACATATCGTGCATTGACAATAAAGATTTGAATTGAA
>JAEANM010017298.1:0-12992 GCA_017656035.1 Myanophis thanlyinensis
ATATTTGGTTAAAATATACTTTTGATTTGAAATATGTTTCTTTTTTCTTTAAATAAAGATACACTCAAAAATGTGTATGTTTCCTTAATTACAGTACGTAAATTTCAACTTTTTGTTCTCCTGACCACAAAAGCGATGTTTTTGCAGGGAAATAAGGTTTTTTCATTTTTTTACGATAGAACCAATTAGAAAATTATATTGATTACTCAGAAACAAAAATTGTGTCACACTGTGTTATTGCTATTTAAACTATTTGTTAAAAAGTAAGAATAGAAAGAAATAATCTCTGGGCTTGCTTGATGCTAGTTGATTATGTTTATTTTGTTACACTTTATTTATCTGAGTGACCCCCCCATCTCACTTTAAGGTCCCACTTCAAAGTCACAACAGATGAATTTGATGGAATGGGAAAAGAACCATGACCTGAAAGCTGCCCATAAGAGGAAGGAATATTGTGAAGACTGGAAAGGTGATATTGAGATCAAGGACAGAGGTAATCAAAGATTCTACTTCAGAAATTGTCCATATTTCCTGGGCACCTGGAAACTAAAAAGGAATTGCCAAATTCCTTTTTCATATTTTTCACATTCTCTTCATATTCTACCTATAGCAGTGGTGGCGAACCTTTTACTTGCTGAGTGCCGAAAAGTATGTGCTTTGCATGTGCCATCTGCACTTGCGCTGTGCCCTGCATGTGCAAACACACCATCTGTGCATGCATGTAGCTTATGCATGAGCAATGCACACATGCTGTGCACAGGCACTCACGCACACTTGAGCAATCGCATGTGCATGTGCAGGAGAGCTCCAAAGACCAGCTGGATTTCCTGCTTCAATTGCACGCATGCACAGCGGAGGCCTGAAGACCAGCTGAGTCTCTGCAATTACGCTTGCGTGCAAGTGCAATCGCATGTGAATGCTCAGCTGGAGGTAAGTTGGCTGACAGCTTGTGTGCCCAGCAAGATGGCTCTGAATGCCAACTGTAGCACCCATGCCATAGATTCGCCATCAAGGACCTATAGTTTCCAGCTAATTCACTTTTGCTTCATGTGCCTTTATCATGTTTTACATTTAAAATTCGCTCATTATCATTTTTTTTCCTTTTATTCCTTCCTAGCATTTTTCCCACAAGTGCAAGGTTTGGGTTGTTGTTTTTTCAGATCAACAGGAACTGACTGACTGGCTTACTGCCCAAGCCTAACGTTATGGGCTGAGAGAGAGTGATTGGCACAAAATCACCCAACTGGCTTTCATGCCTAAGGTAGGACTAGAACTCAGGTCTCCTGGTTGCTAGTTGGTGTCTTTACCACAACTATCAGGCAAAAAAAAAATTGTTGTTAGTATTCTAGGTTTGTGCTGCCATCTACAAAGATAATGGCATCCACATCCTAGAAAAACATCTGGAAAGCAAGTTGAACCAGAAGATGACAAATTACAGTCTTCATGAATTACCAGTATCAAAAGACTGATGCTTCCCCAATATCCTTCAAGGGAAAGGTATACATGATTGTAGCCACAGTTACTACTTTTGCTTAGGGCTTCTCACTTTTCTGCCTCCATCTGCCTTTCAGGAAAATGAAGAGCTCAATCCCTATAGAATTTTTCATTCATTCATTTCATTCAACTTAGATATCAAATCTAAGTTGCAAAACTAAATGATGATGAACTCTATAGCATTCTGCAGCTGTTTGCTAATGTCTGATGTTTGTCTGGATTTTTGCATTCCAAATCCAGTAGTCCTAAAAAGAGTCTTATACATTTAATTAAACTCTTTATACTTTTGCCTTTTTTTTTTTGTTCTGATGATCTGACCTCTGGCAAAATGAAACAGAATCAAGTCATTCTGAAACTCGATGAGGAAAAATCTCAAAATGAGTTTCATGCGAAGACTTTGGGAACTGTAAATTAGTTGTACTCAAACACAGTCAAGCAGGAAATTTCCAGGTATTGTATTGATCGATCTTAGGGATTTTCCTCTTTTACAGTTCTTTAATTGTTTATCACATGAACAAGGAGAACACTATAGCTATTACATGGTGAAGTCACAACCAAACCCTCTCAGTGATTTAGAAGAAGAGCTGGAATTCTCTTTTCCTCTGGAATAATTGCAAAGAATGCTGCATAGACAAGATTTATCAATGCAGCAGGAAAACGGCAGAGATCTGCAGTGCTCTTGCTAAAAGATATTGCATTCTGGTTTGCCATCACAGCCTCAGCAGGAATTTAACAAAGAAACGAGGGGCGGGCAGGATATAGTCATCCATGGCACAAATAAATTAACACACTGAAAAGCTATGCTCTTAGCACATTCCATGTTTTAGAAATATATTTCCACAGAACTATAGCCAATCCGAGGCATATTCATATGGTCCAACAGTTTAAAATATATCTCCATCCTTTGTTAATATACTAGTAGTGGATTGTACACAAATCACACAAGGACACATCAGACAATTCTATATGGACTATAAACCCGTCAGCTGCTCCAACCATTGCCTTATTGATCCATCTAGCTCTATGTAGGCTAGCAATCTGACTCAGAATAGCTGTGGCCAAGAAATACAATTACTTTTGTTGCTCTTAATAACCAAAGAACCATACATTCCTTGTTCGCATACATCATGGTCAGACATAATCCAGTTTGTTTGGTTTGGCTCATTATCTTGTGTGATTGTGATCACCGTTACTGTGATTTGTAAGTCATATTTATAGTTTAGCATGTTGTGAAAACCAAATAATTGTAGTTGATTCAACAAGCAATAGCTAAATCATAGCTTAATGCAGGGGAAGCAATATTTTCAAGCAATGGATGCCATTATGAAATTTTATACGACAGTGCAGCTGTCAACAAGCACGGAAAGGAAATATGTTTGGAAATACATGTACATATATGTAAAAAAATAAGTTATCAGATAAAATCTTATCAGATACCATGCAGGAATATGTATCTTATAAGACCGCGGTAGTATTATTTTGAAAAATGGAAAATAGATTCTATAGGACAATTGTGGGTATTGGAATATTTTTAGTTTAAGCTGTAAACCCCATTTGTTGAATTTCTAAACTTCAGCAGTCTTACAAATTCATAGAGCCAAAAGAAATTGGGGGATGGGGTACATTTTGCCAGAAAATTTTCTTATAGCAAGTCGAGATGTGTGTGTACCTGGTGTATGTAAATCTGTATGCAAGTATACATAATAATATATGCTAATTAATGTGCTGTACTTGATTTTTTATGATCATATTGATAAAGAATTGAAAGAACACTCTAGAAGGAAAAAGGATATTTCATTTCACATCAACATTGGCACAGACAATACTTTTAAAAGCACTCCAAATGAAAAATATTGGCATTATATATCACACAAGATCCATGTTTTGTTATTTTTACAATTTAAAACATGTTTTGAATTTTTAAGCAGTTATTTCTAATTCCCAGTTGCTAAAATAAATCTGGTAATTTCATAAAATGAATAAGTTGAATTGCTTAAGAATTCTTGTTCAGTATGCAAATAGTTCTATCAATACTGAATATTATCTGTTTAAAAACAAATTTGGGGAAAGTGATATTTTGAATTTCAGTCAAAAAAACTGGTAGAGGTTCAAACTACTTAGGAAAACTTCATGTCTTCAAATTACAAGTAGTTATCATTCAGCAACCTCAATTCAGAGCAGCAACTTGGTCGTTAAGCAAAGCAGTCACTAAGTGAAAAATCACATAACAAAGTTTATAATCTTACTTCAGCTTTCCCTTGCTTTACAGACCTGTGAAGATCATAAATGGGGACACTGATTGCAAAGTTAATTTTTCATGCAAATGATCAATGTCTGAGGTAATAGCTAAGCCAAGACTACCTATATAAGCCTACTTATTCTTGAACATAAATAGGCCATTTTCCAAGCTGGCTGGAGAGACTGGAAATGACATCTAGAGAAGATACCATGTAAGTTGATGACCTAGAGTAGGGGTGTCAAACTCGATTTCATGAGGGTTGCAACAATGTTGTGTTTTACCTTGGAAGGGCCGGGGGGGGGCATGGCCAGGGGAGGGCAGCTCATGTGTCGTGTCGGGGGCATCTGTGGTCGCCCAAGTGCTCTGCCAGTGAAAATGGGCTCCCGAGCTCCATTTTCAGCTACAGTAGCCTCCTGCAACTCTCTGCCAGTGAAAACAGAGCTTGCGAGGGTCGCCTGCAATCCTCACAAGCTTTGTTTTCACTGGCAAAGGCACTGGGGGCTGGTCATGTGGCCCCGTGGGCCAGATATAAGCACCCTGAGCCTCAAGTTTGACACCCCTGACCTAGAGCTAAGAAATATATTTCAGTCTTATCTAAATCACAGGCTTATATGAAGACAAAATGAAGGAAAATATATTCCATCATCAGGTCTGAATACTCAGATGTGCACTTTGAGCAATGCTCCGTGGTTGAGTTTTTGACTGCCAAAGAAGCCATTCAAATTGAAATTTATCTACAAATGCAAGTTATTTATGGTGATGACTATGTTGACAAAAGTATTGTGTGTCCCCAGCCAACAAATGTACAAATGGTGAACTGATCTGTAAGAGCTGATCTGTGTAATCAAGAATGAAGTGGATGAGCTGTGACAGCAACTAATGAGTTTCACATGAGAAAGTCTGATGAACCGATTAAAGACAATCTTAGGATCTTCAAAGGGAAATTGTTATCAAGCTTAATATTTCATAGAAATTTATAGGTCACATTGATGTTCTTTAATAACTGCAGATTTGTGCAAGATGGGTCCTATTATGCTGATGGCAGAGATGAAAGCTTCAAGAGTTGAAATTTGCCAGGAAATTCTGTTTGCCTATATGAATGAAGGTGAAGAATTTCTTCATAGAATCCTGACATAGAAACATGGGTTCATCCTTATGACTTAAAAACAAAATATCAGTCTATGGAAAACCTTCACAAAGCTGATCTGCGGGGATCTCTGGGGAAAAAAGAAAATTCAAAACTAGATTTGAATGCAGGTTTTTTTAAAGATACTAAAGATGTTGTTCATGTGGATTTCCTTGAACCTGACACCATTATTAACTCACAGTACCATACTGTAGCAGACAACACTTTGAAACAAGGATTAAACAGAGTTCAGAAACCCAAGAAGGAACTTTTCCTATAAGACAGGGGTCGGGAACCTTGGCTCTTTCATGACTCATGGACTTCAACTCCCAGAATTCCTCAGCCAGCATGGCTGTCTCAGGAATTCTGGGAGTTGAAGTCCATGAGTCATGAAAGAGCCAAGGTTCCCGACCCCTGAAGATATCAACACTTGGCCTCACACCTAATGAGCCACCCAGGGGGCAAATGTGAAATTGGATCTCTTTGGCTGAAGAGTGAAGTTTTGAATGAAGCTTCTCTGTTGGTTGGCAAAAGTGTGTAGTGAATTGTGATTATGTGGAGAGGTAAATATAGGTAACCAAAGAACTTATTTCAAGAACCATTTTTCTATTTCATTTATTAAAATATCCCTATTTAAAATTATGCAAGTAGAAGCATTATCTTTCATTCAACCTCTAATTTGCTCCCAGTTTCCCCACTATCAAATAATAACCACTTTTCTGTTTTAGTTTCAGCTGTGTTTGAGCGGATTATTCTGGTTTAAGCCTCCCAAATTTAAGAAGCTGGTTTCACACATAACTACCCAACTGGAATTTGGATTCACATGAAAAGCAGACATAGCATCTGTTTTATTAAGATGCTGATATGCATATAATTTAAGATAGGTAACATCTTTATTATAATGGGTCCTAACCATAACACTGAATGGTTAAATATAAAAGGAGATATAGGAACTACAAGCTAAAATTACACAGGAAATGAACATACACATTTTGTGCTATTTGATATTGAAACCTGTTTGATATTGAAAAATGTACAAAATAAACAGTACCTTTATGTTTATATATTGAACAATTTTTCTAACATACCTAACCTGCTACTAACTTCTAGGTAGAACATTTACATTACAAGATATGTGCAGAGTTCATCATCAGATATATAACCAGTATAGGAAGGACAGCAACACCCATTTTCCATGACCATAAACTGCTGATAAAAATAAGAATTTACAATACAACTAATCAACTTGCAACAGTTCGCCTAGTAACTGTTCAAAGGCTACAATGGCACTGAAAAAAGTAACTTAGGACTGTTTTTCACACTTACAACTATTGCAGCATTCCCATGGCCACGTGATCAAAATTCAGACACTTAGCAATTAGCTAAATATATTTATGATGGTTGCAGTGTCCCAGGGTCATATTATATACCCTATTGCAAGCTTCTGACCAGCAAAGTCACGAGAGAAGGTCAGATTCATTTCACAACCATGTTATTATGCTTAAGAAGTACAGTGATTCACTTAACAACTATGGCAAGAAAGATTGTAAAATGGGGCACTTAACAAATGTCTAACTTAACAACAGAAATGTTGGGCTCAATTGTGGCCATAAGTCAAAGACTACCTGTATCTAGTTCTACAGACATCTCAGACCTGCTGCAAAATATTTTTTTAAAGGTCATGTGACTCAAAAGGATAGAATTGTTTAACCCGAGTGAGGTCTACCCCTTCTTACAATGAGGAGGATGCTTCAGGCAATACATAAAAGGCAAGCAACAGAAAATACTGAGTCGTGTGGCTTGCCCTGCATTCCTTAAAATAAACTGCCAGTGGGACAGTTCTGCCATTTTGAGGCAGAAGCTCTTGCCTGTTTCTGTCTCATCACCAACACTAAAGCAAATTTGCTATTTTTCTTCAAATGGGTATAGAAAAATGGTATCTTATCACTTAAATATCTTGGGTCAGCCTGGATTTCAGCAGCATTGCGAGCAGTCTGTTTTTATCAAAGCTGGTAATTTTTAGCTGTGAGAAAAGAAGAATTAAGAGGGATGTGGTAGCCTTCTTCAAATAAATGAAAAAAACTGTTACATAGAAGAAAACCAAGACAATGGCTCCAGAGTACAAGAACAGAATAATGGACTGAAGCCATCAGAAGATATAGTAGCATCCAGTTAAATGTTAGGGAGGGGGGGAACTTTCCTTATAGGAAAAGCAATTCAAATATAGATCTAATTGATCAGAGAATTGGTGGATGCACATTCACTGGATGTATTAAAGTGAAAGCCAGGTGACCATTTCATCAGGAATGTTTTCATTTGGGTTTCTGCTCTGAGAAAAGGGTTAGACTATAAATGGCCCCTTCCAACTCCAGAAACTATGAAATCAAAACAGTTATTATCATACAATCATGGTTAGAAGTACTGTGAAAAGGATCAGGTTGCAAAATGCTTCCATGCTACTACCGCCTAAGCACTAAAACCAGTGGTAGAATTCAATTTTTTTTACTACCAGTTCTGTGGGTGTGGCTTGGTGGGTGTGGCTGGGGGGGAATCATGTGACTGGGTAGGCAGTTTCTGTAAGCAGGGCAATAAAGATTAGGCTAGAAACAACATCAGAATTTTTTTCTGCCTTCCTTACAGGATTAACCTTGTAAAGTGGAAAAAAAACAAAAGGAGATTTCTTCTAACAATCAGTTCTCCAAACTGCTTAGAAAATGTACAAACCTGCTAGATAGAATCTGCTGAATTTCACTTCTGACTACAACCAGCAGAAACTTTTTTTTATAACAATAGAAAGAATGGTGCCTTTACAAAAGGGTGGCTTCTCCCTGAAATATTTTGTGCATACTCTCTTTTGCAGGAGGTCAAATACACACAACACAGACCAAAAAGGTTTGGGGGTTTGGTACTTGCAAATTATCTTTTGTGTGGAATGGGGGCAGGAGGGTTCTTGTTACTCCAGAGACTGTGCTGTGATCGCTGGAAAAAGAACTGATTTTTCTTCTGACTTGTTCTTAGAACTTTGAGACTGGCAGAAAATTATTGGGTTTCTGAAGTACTAGGGAGAAAGGGTACAAATATGGTCAATATTGTGCCATGATGCTATGTTCTTTTTTTCAGTGCCTGGGGCTGAAGATGATGACTTGGAAAACCTGCAAATTCAGAACATCTGCTCATTCTTTTCAAGCAAGTAACTGCTTGTCAAAGAATTGGTACTGTCAGGAGTAAAGGAACCAGAACAACTCTGTGAGTAGGCTCAAGTAGTTTCTTTACTGTTATTCTTATGTTTACAAATATCTCACCAAACTAACTGCATTTTCTTGGGAACAGAAGTCTTTGAAAATCTGATGCTTCCTCCCACAAGAAGAAGACCGTTTACTCTCCGCTCAACTCTAGTTGGGGATTCCACCACAGGTATCAAGAGAATGTAGTCCAGCTACCAAATTCAGAAATCAGGTGGGTGCTAAAAATGGAAGTATTCCATTTCTGTAACCTAATTCCTTTTCTCTTGTAATAAATCTGGGTACAGACCCTTCTGTAAGAATCTTGTTTTTTAATGTGCTCACATATGACACATATGAGAGAACCATTCCAATATTAAGTCTTCATTCCATTTTCTGTTTCCTGGCTCGTTATGATGAAAAACTACTGAATTATGTCAACATCAGAGTATAAAATGATTAACTATTTTACGTAGCCATAGTTTATCTAATTGAGGCATATACCAATGTATAATTTTTTGCTAGTTTATAATGTAGAAAAGATAAAGACTGGCACTTATATTTTTTATTTTAGGAATGGAATTTACAAACATATGGAGGTTATCAGTAAGAGATCAGAGCTGAAGAAGCTTCTTGGATGAGAAGCAAAACATCTTCAAAAAAAATAAATCCAATTGCCTCTTGAAAAAGCAATTTTGAGACAACTATGATCTGGATGTCTGAGAATCTCCATAGACATTTATGAGATCAAAAGAAATTATTCTGGACAGCAGCAACAGCTAAAGTAACTACTAGCACCTATATGATTGGTAAAGGATTCTTTCAGGAAGGCATTTGAGACTGGTGAATATATTGAGAGAATCAAGACAGCCAAGAAAACAGAACGTGGAATCTGGGGCTTGTCTAAAACCAGTGATGGATTGTATATAAATTGATGGATTGAATTCAAATCAACGAAGAGTTCTGAGTCAGTAGGAAAGCTAATCTAGGTTTAGAAATATAGCCAGAACTGGCTTTCTATGAATCACATCTATATCTGTGATTTGGATCTGACTTTGTCCCCATTTATTATTTATTAACAAGATTTATAAGGCTGCTCAATTCAAAAAGTGTGACTTGGGGCAAACCTTATAATACTAAACAAATACAATATATAATTACATTTTGAAAAAATGCTAACCAGGCAATAGAACAATTTGACCAAAAGGGCACTTTCATTCAACTAGAATTCACCTAGAATTAGAGCCTATCATATTTCAAGGGGGGGGGGAGATCAATCCATAAATTATAATCAATTATTTTGGTTGCAGTGGTTTCTACTAATTATTAGTAGTACATTGTTATCATAATGTATTATTACACCCATTTTTATTCATTTGTATTAGTTTTAATGGATCATTGAACAACTCAACCCAGAGTTCTCACTTGAGGCACAAATTACCAGGCTCAAATTATCCTACTTTGGACACACTGCCTGAAGATTTAGTTCTCTGGAAGACTCTTAACACTAGAAAAAGTGGAAGGAAGGAGAAGAAGAGGACAACCACAACAAAGTGGATGGACTCAGTTTTTACTGAGTGCACCCTCGGGAGATTTGAAAGAGCAGGCTGGGGATAGATTGTCATGGAGAAAAATCTATCTATATGGTTCCTAGGAGTAAAAAAACACGACTTTATGGCACATAATCAATCAACTAGTTTCTAGTTTGTTCCTGGAAACTACTCCAAGTGCTGCTTTATAACATGTAACCATAATAACGTCCTAGATATTTGGGATCATGTTATTTAGAGCTATCTCTTCCCAAGCTGTTTTTTTATTATTTAGTATCTTTATTTTTTTAATAAACTTAAAAGAAAAAGACAGGGTTTTTTTTAAAGTACAAATTAAACAAAAATACTAAGAAGGAAAAGAAAAAAAGAAATGATCTACTTTATATTTTACAATTGCCAATAGTTACTGAATTACCAATGAATTTACTTCTATAATATGAACAATATAATACTGTAAGATATCATAGACTATCTGTCATAGTAACACATATTGCTGTATCCTTTGATTAGTAAAATATTGCCTTTTGCAAAACATAACACAAATTTATTCTTCCACATTTTATTCTACAACCAGAGCTTCATATTATGATCTATCTCCAAACTAAGTTACACTTCTCAGTTCCAGGACGTTCTTTCGCAAACTAAATATTTTAGTTGGCCCTTGTTCTATCATTTCAGTAATGTTTATTGCCTTGCTATAAAAATATTTCAGATTTTTCAAAATAATTATGAAATAATATTTTACATTTGCTTTTATTTTGTTAACTTTATTCTATAATTGTATATTTTAATCTGGAAGCTAAAGCTTTTAAATTAAACAGCAGTAAGTTTATTGGGAAGTATTTTCCAGCTTTAATAAAGCTAACTCTCAGATAATAAAGAGGTTCTACTCATTGAGTAGATACCAATTTGGTTAAGGAATCAGGGCATAAACCAGGACACGGTGAATTCTAGTTCTGCTTTAAGCATGAAGGCAACTATATGACCTTGATGACTCTCACCCACCCCAAGGAAGAAGGCAATGGAAAACTGCTTCTGAAATATTTCCAAGGAAACTTCAGGGACTGATTGAGGTGGCCACCAGAGGACATTGATTTAAAGGTGCACTAATGCATACAACTGAAGAAAATGAGAACTACAGGTATAGTGTATTATATATCAAACCAAATGAAATAGGAAAGAGGGTAAATGTTTTAATATTTCCAAAGTAGTTCAAGATGCAGTACTGAAGTGATACTGCCATTGATGAATCTAGTGTGTATGTTTTTTCAACCTTCTCTGTATCAGGGGTTATCCCAGTTTGGCTACAATCCAGTTGCATACCCCATTATAATTTCAGCAATCATGAAATAGCCTGCTGGCTCTCCTCTTGTTCTCATCTCTTTCTTTAAATCAATTACATATGTTTAACAAGAACAAATGTGCACACTAGCCATACAAATATGGTCTAAAAGCACACCAACAAATTAAGGACTTCCTTACTTGCTCTTTATGATCTTAAGTAACCTTCAAAATGTATTTATCTGCCATCAGCTGTTCTCTCTTAAAAAACTGTGATGACAAAATGATTTAGCAAATGCACACACTTAAAATCTGTGTTTACAGAATGAACGAGTAAATTCATCCCATAGGGTTTGATAAACTATCTGGAAAGCAAACACACAAACACGCTCACCATCTTTAGATAACACTACTTACAATACATACAGTAATTATAAATGCCTCACTAGTCCAGCCTAGATGAAGCTATTCAATCTTATTGTTCCACTGAATTAAGGAATATGCTTCTCAAACACACCTTGTCTCAATACTGTTCAGGACATAATTTAAACTCATCTGGCATCTTTTTGTTATTACCATCTTTTTCACAATTACCAGCAATTTTTATGAAAATTTCCTCAAAATTTTTATAATGTACAAAGTTATAACAGTAGAGCAGGGATGGGCAACTGTGGCCCCTTTACAACCTGTGGACTTCAATTCCCAGAATTCCTGAGCCAGCATAGCTGGTTGAAGAATTCTGGGATTTGAAGTCCATAGCTCATAAAGGGGCCACAGTTGCAGTAGAGCACTAGGAGTGATGAATCCCCCTCCATATACTAACCCCATGATGGCGAACCTATGGCACAGGTGCCACTGGTGGCATGCAGAGCCATCTTGCTGGGCACACAAGCTGTCGGTCAACTTACCTCCAGCTGAGCATCCACATGCAATTGCGCATGCATCCATGCACGATTGCAGAGACTCAGCTGGTCTTCAGACCTCCGCTGTGCATGCGCATGATTGCAGCAGGAAATCCAGATCTTCGGAGCTCTCCTGCGCATGCACATGCGATTGCTCACGTGTGCGTGCCTGCGTGCAGTACATGTGCATTGCACATGCAAAAGCTGCGTGCATGCAGATGGTGCGGTTGCACATGCAGCACACGTGGAGGAGCCGCACACAAGTGCGGATGGCATGCACTAAACGCATACTTTTTGGCACACAGTAAGTAAAAGGTTTGCCACCACTGTACTAACCTATCTCTCTGGGTTACTCTTAGTCCAAGTTGAAGCAACAGTATTTTCAACAGTTTGCAAATGCATACAAGCTACCTAGATTGCCTCAGGATGCAATTATACTATGCCGATAGACATAAATAATCAAACTCATTCCTGATGGAAACAAAGAATAGCAAACTAATTGCATAGAATTCTCTGTGCCAACAATTACTTATCTCTGGACAGAAGGAGCACCTATCTCTTCACCACTACATTGAGAGTCCAGTGGTAATTTAGCCTGTTACAGCGAACTGCAACAAACAGGGTGTGTCCTGTTTAAGAGCCAAAAATATGCTCATAAATGAAGTACAGGAGCGTGTGACAACACAGTAAGTACATGTAGTCCTTGACTTACAACATTGATTTAGTGAATGTTCAAAATTACAACGGTACTGAAAAAGTGATTTGTGACTGATCCTCGCACTTATGTACACTGAGAATTCATGTTTGTATGTACATTGTATGTTTGTATGTATACTAAGAGATTATGCACCAGAGACAAATTCCTTGTGTGTCCAATCACATTTGGTCAATAAAGAATTCTATTGTATTCTATTCTATTCATTTTTATAGAATTAATTTTATAATTTTTAAAATAATTTTAGTTTTTTCTTTAACATCCATAAGTATTTGGTGAACAGTGTATTGTCTGGCTCAACGTACTTCATACACAATACTAATAACAATAACAATACTGTTTAAATTTTAGGTATACCTAATATTCTTTCAACTTCTAGCATTTATGTATACATAGTAATTATAATGTATTCTATTATGTATCAATATATATCATACTATTGTCCCAATTTCTATTCTATTCTA
>JAEANM010017299.1:0-12992 GCA_017656035.1 Myanophis thanlyinensis
GCCCGTACCCTCGGGGTTGTCAGATGACATCGTCCAGACGATGGAACCCCGAGGAGGCCAACCCTGTGGGAACGCACTGGTTGGCTGGAGACTGATGGTGGCAACAGGCGGTCCCGTGAGTACTCGGGTCCCAAGCAATGGAGCGCTTTAAAGGTGAGAACCAATACCTTGAATTGCACCCGGAAGGCCACAGGTAGCCAATGCAGCTCGCGCAAGAGAGGTGTTACATGGGAGCTCCTAGGAGCTCCCATAATTACCTGCGCGGCTGCATTCTGAACCAACTGCAGCCTCTGGATGCTCTACAAGGGGAGCCCCATGTAGAGAGCGTTGGCGTAATCTAGACGGGAGGTCACGAGGGCAGAAGTGACTGTGCGAAGACAACTGACTCACATTTATGACAGTTGCAGTATTGTGAGTATCCTGACTCACATTTATGACAGTTGCAGTATACATGGAATCATGTAATTCCCTATTGCAACCTTCTGATAAGCAAAGTCAGTGGGGAAACCAAATTCACTTATCCATGTAATCATAAAAACAGCTGCAGTGATTCACTTAACAATTGTGACAGTCGTAAAATGGAGCAAAACTCACTTAACAAATGTCTCAATTAACAGTAATTTTGGACTCAATTGTGGTCTTAAATTGAGGAGTACATGTATTCTTCCCACCTGTTCCTTCAGAATTCAACTTTAGCTTTTATAAAGGCAGGACCAGGGCTTCCACACTTTTGATTTTGTAGGTATAGATACATCAGTAGGTGTAGATACATCAGGGTCTACTACATGTTACTCTACAATGTATTTTTTGACTGCTTGTTCTTTTACTATTGATGGTTGATTTCCAAGGGCAGAAACTATCTGCCACATCCAGTGGTGGGCTGCTGCCTGGTCAGACTGGTTCTATCGAACTGGTAGTTCCGATGATCAGCTGGCCCTGACTACCTGGCCCTGCCCTATCTTGTCCTATATCCCCTTCTTTTTTGTTCAGCTGAATCGCACGGGTCACAACTGTTTTCCACACCTTCGCAGTTCCTAATCACTGGGGCTACCTTAGAAAGTAACCTGATTTCTATGAAAATGCTGTAGTTTGGATGCCACACGCTAGAGAAGCGTGCGCTCACAGAACCAGTTGTTTGCTGTGGAAAAAAATTTTTCCTCCTTAAAGTCAATCCCAGTGGGTGATAGCAAGAGTTCTAGCCCATGCCCTCTGTTTTATTATTATTATTTTATTTTTTATAAACATTTTTTATTTTTCATTTTATAAAACAATCACATCATCTATCAGTTTGTGCACCGCTTGAGTGAGTAAAAATATAATCTTATGCAATCTACATTTGCCTTTTCAAAGTACATCATAACCATAAAATCATAGCTTAATGCATCATATGTTATATATATATATTTTCAATAATCTATACAACTTTACATTCTCTTAAACTCTAAAAATTAAAAGAAGGAAATTATTTTTATTATCAATCCATTGATAAAAGGCTTCCCATCTCTTATCTTATGGTTCTGTGCTGGTTCATTTTTCTCCTTAAAGTCAATCCCAGTTGACTTTAGCAAGAGATCTAGCCCATGCCCTCTGTTTTGTGAGGTCCACACAAGACTTGTTGCTCTCTGCTTTTTAATATCTTTTTAACATCTACATGAAGCTGCTGGGTGAGATCATCTGTCACCATGGAATGAGATATAAGTATCAAATGATAGCCAGTTGTAATCTCCATCCCTGGTGAACTAAATGATATTGTGGCTGCCTTTCACTCTGATCCTGGTAAGATGGAGTGGCTGTGGGTAACCTGTTCTGTATCTGGTGTTTATCATCTTTGGTTCTGGATGGGGGTGCACTGCCCCAAAGAGATCAGTGCATAATCTGGGGGTTCTCCTGAACTCACAAATCTTGTTCGATGAGCAGGTTGCAGTTGTACGAGGACAGGGGTGTCAAACTTGATTTCATTAAGGGCCACATTAAGATTGTGTTTGACCTTAGATGGGCTGGAATGGGTTTGGCCATCTCAACTTCACTCATGTCAGGAGTGCCTGTGGTGGCCTGAGCACTCTGTCAATGAAAATGGACTCCTAAGTTCTGTTTTGAGCTGTGACAACCTTCTGCAACCCTCTGCCAGTGAAAACTGAGGAGAGACATGGTCAGCCCCTGCGAGGTCTGTTTTTGGCTGCAACAGCCTCCTACAACCCTCTGCTTCTGCCTGGCAGAGGCGCCATGGGCCAGTCCTTTGCTGTTTCCAGGTTGGTCCTGCAGGCCAGATCTAAGCACCCCGCAAGCCAGATTCAGCCTGCCAACCTTGAATTTGACACCCTGTGCTATGAGAACCTTTTCTCAACTTCATGTAGTGTACCAGTTATGCCCCTTCCTGGATCGAGAGTGTCTTCTTTCAGTCACTCATGTCTTAATCTTTTCCTGAACTGACTACTGTAATGCTGTCTACATGGGGCTTGAATGCAGCAGCACAAACAGTTCTTGGCATCTTAAGATTGTACATGTGACACTGCTGTATGAGTATGTTGGGTACCAGTTTGTTTCTGGCTCCAATTCAGGGTGTTGTTAACTATGTTTGAAGCCCTTCACAGCATGGGACCAGGTTATACAATTTTATGGTTTTATTTGTAAATTTCCTAGTCATACAAGTGAGCTAGGTAGTATAGAAATTAGATAGAGAGAGAGAGAGAGAGAGAGAGAGAGAAGGAAAGAAAGAAAATAATTCATAATCAGAAAGATATTTCGTTGTGAAGATGGTGATGGAAATCTGTCTAATGGGTTTAAATAAATCAGTTAATTTTCTGAGAATCATAGTTTGTTTAAGGAAGATGGCATGAGTAAACACAAAGAAACGAAGTAGGAAGATTTTTTTTTTTGACTTAATGTTTGAATTCTGAAATATGGGGGAAGGATAAATTTTATGAAAAGTAAAATGTTTTAACATGATTTAAAAATTAAATACGTTTTTATATTTAGAGTTTAGATCACTATAGAAAAATGATTAAGAAGGGCTTATTCTATATAAAAAATTGCTGTAGTGAATACAGCAATGAGTAAAAGCAAAGAATCATATGGTGGGGCTGGGTTAAAGAAGAGGTCCTTTGCAACATCCCAGAATGGGTACAAAGCACCTTTTGTTGGAGCTGTATCACATATGCATATCAGTCTTCCCTTGTCCCACCCCCACCCCCCAATTTTATATGCATGACAGTCATGTGGCATTAGAGGAATTTTAGAAGAAATCTGAGAGATGTAATGAACAGAAAGCTAGCATTTCAGAAATTAAAATTAGTTGGGGGAGGAGGGGCTTAAGGCTTTGAAAGATTCTGTAATGGCTCTTGGGAACCTAATTGCTAGGTCAATAGCTACATTCCCTTTTATGAATGAGAAAGTCAGAAGGCTGGCAGAGTCCTGCTAATCATAAGCAGCTGCTATCTTTGCTGAACTAGATTTTTATGTTAGTTTCTTAATACTAGCTTGCAAAACAAGTTACAAGTTAGTATCCTAGATTCTGATAGCACTGTTGACATATTGTATGTAGAGAGAATAGCCAAATGGGAATAAAATGGCAGTAATGAAAAGCAGATGTAGAATGTGTACAAGATGCAAATAAAAGGGAGAAATTGCAGTACTTTGGGAAAAGGACAGGTTCTCCTGTATTCCTTTCTGATTCATTAAATTCTAAATATGTTATTTATCATTAAATGTATATGCTGTCCATCTTGCTGTTTAGAATGAATGAAAGAGGTTTTCCATGACAAAACAGAATTGCCTAATATATCGTTTGCCCCTTGATATTAATATATTGCAATGAACTATGAAAACTAATGTTTGGCAATTTATTTTTTATACATATTTTTTATTTTACAATTTATCAATCAATTACATTATAAATCATTTCACGTGCCGCTTGAGTGAGTACATAGTTCTTCTAGTACAATCTATTATTTGTTTAATATCTCCTAACGATACAACCATAGCTTTATACCTCTTATCATACCATAAAATATAACAATTTTCCATTCCTGTCTTCTCTCTAACTTTGTGTTACTTTTAGCCATCATATCATGTTTTCTCACTATTTCTTGTTTCTATTGTTTAACCATTGGTAAAAAGCTGCCCATCTCTTGTTAAATTCATTTATATCTTTTTTTTTAATTTTCATAGTCAATCTGTCCGTTTCTGCACATTCCAATATTTTTTTATTACTTCTCCCTCTGTTGGTGTTTTTTCAAGCTTCCAATTCTGTGCAATTCTCGCGGCAGTTAATACATGTATTATCAATTAAGCATTGTCTTTACTGTAACTCTCTGGTATCATTCCCAATAAGAAAATCTCTGGTTTCAAATCTGTATGTTGCTTAGTTATTTTTTCTAACCATGTATGTATTTTTGTCCAAAATTTTCTTGCCATTGGGCAGGTCCACCACATAATGATAGTAGGACCCCAGTGTTTGGTGGCATTTCCAACATTTGGCCGTGGCAGTTAAATTCTTAACCAACATCTTAGTCTTTTCTCTCTTCATTTTCAAACCAGCCAATTCTCCATATTCATCTATTTTCTCTTAACAGTTTAGGTCCTGATTTTGGGGTTTTTTCTAAAATAAAAACCAAATTGTCTGCAAAAGCCGGAAACTTATATTTTTCTTTTTTAATTTCCAGTCCTTCAATTATGTCCTCCTGTCTAACATTTCTGTTCAACACTTCCAAGGTTAAAATAAATAAGAGCGGGGACAATGGACAACCCTGCCTTGTCCCCTTCTGTATTTCAAATTTTCTTGTCATATCTCCATTAACCATAATTTGTGCCATTTGTTTATGATATATTGCCTTAATCATGTCAATAAATTTATCCCCAAAGTCCATTTCTTCCAGTTGTGAGAACATAAATTGCCAGTTCACATTATCAAAAGCCTTCTGTGCATCCAAGAAAAGCAATTCTATTTGTTTTCCAGGATGTTGTTCATAATATTCCAGGACATTTAAAATCATTCTCATATTATTCTTAATCTATCTCTTAGGAAGGAATCCATTTTGATCAGTGTGTATAAATTCATTTAAAAATCTTTTCAGTCTTTCTGCAATTATCGATACATATATTTTATAGTCCACATTAAGTAGAGATATAGGTGTATAATTTTTTATTTGTCGAAGGTCTGTACCTTCTTTGGGTATTAGTGTTAGATATGCTTCTGTCCATGAATCTAGCAATCTTGCTTTTAGTAAAGCTTCATTAAAAACATTCAACATCTGCGGACCCAAAGAAGTCTGAAAAGTTTAATAAAATTCCGCTGGTAGACCATCTGGTCCCGGTGTTTTCCCATTTTTTTTTTAATGCTTCTATCACTTCTGTCATTGTAATCTGTTCTATCAACATGACTTTTAACATGGCCTTTTTTAGGTATTGTTTAATGTGTTCCTCGGAGGCCATTTCTTTTCTATAAAGTTGTTCATAATATCTTTGGATAATTTCTTTTTTCTCACTATTCTGACTTTGTAAAATTCCCTGTTCATCTTCTAAAACATGAATCATTTTCTTTTCTTATTTTATATGCTAGCCCGCGTCCTGGTTTATTTGCATTTTCAAAAAAATTTGCTTGGCACCCTTAATTTTCTGTGCTAGTTCTTCCTTGTCTAACAGTGCAAGTCCATGTTTAATCACCTCCATCTCATATATCTAATTGACTTTTTTGAGTTCTATTTGTAATTCCATCTCCAATCTTTTAAGATCCTTTTCCAGTCTCTGCTTTCTTGCCCCTTTTTCCTCTTTTTCTTCCCTATATGTGTTATTACAAGTCCTCTAATAAATGCTTTCGCAGTGTCTCAGACATTTTGTAACGAAATTGCTTCTGCCTGATTCTCTTTAAAAAAGTAGCCTAGGTCTTTAGCCATACATTGGGTAAATTCTTTATCTTTTAAAATTATTTGATTTAATGTCCATCTTAGCTTTTTTGGCTGTCCTTTCCATCTAAGAAAAATAGGGTTGTGATCTGCCCAGGTGTTTCTATTTCAATATCTTGAACATTATTTTTTAACTCTTCTGTCATCCATATCATGTCTATTCGAGACCATGATTTATGTCTGTTTGAATAAAATGTGAATCTTTTTTCCTTAATATGAGTTTCTCTCCAAGTATCCCGCAGTACAAATTCATCTTTCATTTTCAAAAACGCTTTAGGTAGAGTGGATCTTTTTTCCCTTATTTATTCCGTTGGTTTGATGATCTAACTTTTTATCCATAATTAAATTAAAATCTCCCAGAATGGAGATGTTCTCATAGTCCAATTCAATCAATTTCTTGTACAACTCATTATAGAAAACTTGTTGGTTAATGTTTGGTGCATAAATCCCTATGATGAGCATCTACTTCAAATCTAATAATATCTCCAAGATCAACACCCTACCTTCTTTATCTGCAAATATCTGTTTGGCCTTAATATCGTCCTTTATATAAAAGACCACTTCTCTCTTTTTTTCAGAACTCGCCAAAGATGTAAATTTTTTGCCTAATTTAGGACAGTCCAAGAGATTTTCCTGTTGTTTAACAATATGTACTTCTTGCAGGCATATTATATCTATAGATCTTTTCTTTAATTTGTTAAAAAATTTACTTCTCTTAGATGGTGAATTCAGGCCATTTATATTTATTGATGGCATATTTACTTCTTTTTCTATGGTTTATCTGTATAAATAGGTCTCTGGGTGACCTTGGTGTTCTAGGTATGGCTCCCTGTTGATCTCTTGGTGATTTTGGTGATCTTGGCATCTTTGGAATGGCTCCTTGTTGCTCTGTTGAAAGTCTTGGCATTTTCACTATGGCTCCTTGCTGGTCTGCTTTAACATCCTTATCTCCTTCCTTCTCTTCTAGTTGCTTCCTCCCTTCTGCAGACTCCGTCAACTGTAATGCTTCTCCCTTGGATGCTCCTTTTTCTTTCATTCTCTCCTCTCCCCGCTCCTCTATTCTTCGGTTGTCCTCAGTACAGTAAAAAAATCTTCATAAAATTTCTGTGCTTTCTCCACTGTATCCAGTCTGTATGTATGTTCCTTCCATGTAACCAATATTCTTTCTGGTATCAGCCATCTAAAATTCACTTCATATTCACTAATAATTTGATCAAAAAGTGGTAATATCTCCTTATTTCTCTTACTCTTCCCGGAATCTGCTTCAACACTATTATTGCCTTCCCTTTATATTTCAAGGACTCATCTCTTGCTTTTTGTAAAATTATGGATCTCATAGTTTTCTTTGTAAATCTCACATGGACTTCTCTAGGTAAATTATTTCTTGACGCATATCTAGTATAGACTGTAAATTTCATCAATTTCACCCATCACTTCCTCTTGTGTTACTTCTAAGATAGGTGCCAACAACTCTGCCATTATTTCTACCAAATTCTCTCCTTCCACAGTGTTTTGGAAGCGAAGATAATACCCAGCTCTATCCATCTCGAGCATAATAATTGTCCTTTCAAGTATTTGGCCAATCGCATAGTGTCTTTCATTAATCTCTTCCATTTTTTTCTCTGTTGACTCCAGTTTTTCCTCCATTTTCTGCATTCTCTGTTCATTTTGGGCCATTGTCTTTTGGAACTTCTCCAATTTTTCATCTACATTCCCCACCTTCTCTTTCACTTCTTTCATCTCTACTGTTAACTTCCTATATCGTTTGAAGCATTAATTTCATTTCTGTCTGCCAAGTAGTCGCCGTCGCCCTCACTTGCAGTAATAGAAAATCCAATGTTCTCTGTCCTGCTGAGCTAGATGTTGCTGATGAGACCGCTGAAGATGCCGCTGACGTTGGTGCTGATGTGGATTTCTTCATTTTCTCAAAGTAGAAGTCCGAAGGGGATAATGATGTCTCTCAGTTATAATCCAAGGAGAAAGCAAAAAGCAAAAAGACTCCAATATATAAAAAAAGGGAAAAGAAGAGGATAATAAAAAACAAAAATCCCAAAAAAGAAAAAAATCCAAAAGGAAATCCAAAAAAGTCCAAAAGAAAAAAAAATTCTAAAAAGCTGTTTGGCAATTCAGAGAGTAGCTTAATTTCTAGTAATTATTTTTGCTATTTGATGAAATATGTACACGAATGTGATTATTACCAAAATGTTTACTTGAAAATAAAAAACAAAGCATAACTTCTGAAATCTGTTTCAAAAATCTCTGGACACAATTTTGGAAATGAGGAAAGAGAACCAAGAAAAATAAAGAAAAAATCTGTTTGCTTAAGTTAGTGGTAGAAACAGAAAGCTACTATATTAAAATATAATTTAAAGATGTTAACTTTAACTAGCATGCTCAACTCTGTTCTTTTCTAAAGCTGATGTTAAACTGCTGAAATAAGTATTTAAATAATTGATTTCTGATCTAAAGCTAGTAAATGATTTTCAAAATATAAAATATATATTTTACTTTGGGACTTCTCACTATGGTGAGAAATTAATGAATGATTAATGGAATTGATGGCTTCTTAAAATGTGGGATCCATGAGCAATACAGCATTGATTACAGAGCTAGTTCTTTTAAACAAAGAAAAACTTGGTGCTGTTGACTGCCATCTGGTAAGTAGTAACTATGATTGTTAATACAAACTAACTTAAAATAAGCTAATATACAATACGGCTATATTATCCCTAATATTTTTTGTGTTTCAGGTAATCGGCTGTTTCAGGGTTGGAAACCACCTCCGATATAAGAAAACAGAAGAATCAAGAAGCCGAGAAACTAAATTGGCACATCACAGTTTAAATATGAATAAAAGAACATGGAAACAGATTACATGAAGATAATATGATAAATAACAACATTAATCTTGGTAGATTAATGATGTATTATATGCCTTGATCTTATTTCAATAAAAATCTATTTACAAAGAAGTGCTCCTACTTTTTTATTGAGTTGGAACAGCTGGATAATAAATCAATGAAGAAATCTGAAAAGTTTACTGAATTCATTTGATGAGCTTAGTGGGGATATAAAATTTAATTACTTAATTGTATGAGCCTGGGATTAAGATTGAAACAGCCAATTAAACAGTGCCCAAAGACTTGACAGCAAACGGTTACTCTCAGATATACCGGGAGAAATGACTGCACAAGTTGAAATGGGCACTGTATTTAATGCCTTTGGCTGATATATGAAGTCAAAGATAGGCTTGAATTTGGCTCTGTGCATTTTTTTAATCTATTTGGGTGGAAGGAAGTTACAATAGACTACTTATAAATTATGAAAAATTAATAAAATTGACAAGCATGGCTAACTGGTAGCAGTCAAGATATTGGCCATGATATTGATATTGGCCATGGTGGCTGAAACTGATGGTAGAGTTTAACAGTGTATGAATGACTATATATTCCTGTACTCTGGTTTAATAAAATAATCATAAATAAATTAATGCATTTAAGCCTTAGAATAAATTCTTAGTAGGTCTTGTGGAATAATAGGGAGATGGAGTTTAAAATATCTTGCAATTTTGAACATTAAGCACCTCATAACAAAATTTAAACTTGAAAACTATACAAAATAAATATTTCTGATGAGTTCAGTTTTAGTTTCCTAAAAGTTTTCTTTTTACTCTCTCTCTCCCTCTCCCTCTCCTCCCCTCCCTCCCTCCCCTACAATCATTGGTTAATTTTAAGCATACTTGCTATAAAGTTAATTTGACAGTTGATTAAAACTTGCTTCTCAAATATATTTAATGTTGCACTGATTCTTTTCAGGAGCTGTGAGAACAGTATTTGCTATAGCATTCCCATTTCATTTTTATTTATTAATTTCTACTTAGGAATGCCTATGCTTTACCTGTATCTATCTATATATCTACGTGCAAAATACCAAATGACTGGAAGCAGAGCCCCAATTGGGAAATTAGCTTTGGTTGATAAACAGACTGCCTAAATTCTCATTATTCCCAGTGACATTTCTTGGAAAAAATGTAAACAGAAATGCCTACTGACTTTTTTTTGTCCCAAATGAACAATTATTGAAATATTAATGGCTAATATAGTACAGTCTTAGTTCCAAGGACCACTATTTAAAAATCAGTATTTTTTTTCTCTGCATGACCCTATGGGAGCAGGATTGATGATACATGATATTACTAAGTTGTTTTAGGACTGGTTTCTTAGTCTTGGGGAGAGAGTCAGGAATTTGAAAAGTGAAAGCTTAATATATTTGTTTGGACCTGTAAGGAGAAAAGTTTCTACCTTAAATAAACATAGCATGCATTATTTTACAGAGTAAATTATATTCTAGACATAATGTTTAATGGTATCATTTCAGCCACTGTCTAGCAAGGGACATTATAGGGGGACATGATCATAGTACTTCCTTAATTAATAGAAATATTGGTGGAATATATTCAATTTTTTAATGGAATTTATTTCTATATATTAAGCAATAACTAGGGGTCAAAACTATACCCACATTTAAAAAAAAAACCTGATGGCCAAGTTATTGCCTAGCTTGAATATTTTCATCCCTTATACTTGCTTCCCATATATCTGCCAAAGTTCCTGCTTTAATGCTCCTCCTTGGGTTTATGCTGGGAAAAGGGAGGATTATGCCAACAAGTTGAATATATTAGCATCTCTCTGTACATCTGAAGTGAGTAAAATTAATATTGCTTGTAGCTACTATATTCTCTTTATAGTGTCAATGGATATTTTCACATCTATTTCACTCTTGGAATCGGATTAAAATTATTTTGTTTTATTATTCCTGGTTGTTTTTTCATTGGTTGGGTATTAACCAAGTTCAAATCTTAGCTTTTTGAAATCAGCTAAGATTGGATAGGTCCTACTGCTTACCTTTTCATCTAAAATAAGCTTTCTAGAAAATCGGACTTTCCTATCTCTGCCAGATAATGAAAGGCCTATCTGTTTCTGGATGAATATATTTAACAAAATTTCCTTTGAGGTATTATCTGTCTGATTTTTCATTGTGGTGATAGCCCAGAGTTCTAGGAATTTTTTTCACAGGAAATCATAATTTGCTTACAGTACTTTTACTTTCTCCCTTTTTCTTTTATGGATTATATTGGCCAATTTTAATTTTGTTAACCTAGTTCATATATCCTTGGAAATCTTGTATAAGTTATTGAATATTTTTTGAATATTTTTTCTTTTGTGTAAGTTTAATAAAGAAAAAGTGAAAAGAATTGTAAACTGGAAAATAAATAATTTATTTTTGCTCTTACAAGAATAACAATGTTATTGCAGATGTGAGTTAACGTAATGGTGATGTCATTGAAGAGCACATTTTAGACTAAATAGGGAAGCCAAACTTCTGATATTGACATCTTACACACATCAAAGTCTGTGTAAAAATATTTACAGAAAACATCTTAATATCTTACAATATTAGCAAATGAATTTAAAATAAGAAATAATAATATACCAGCCCCATGTCATAAAACACATTGCCTGCTATGCAAGCATTTATTACAATGTTATTTCAATGAAATCAAATCTAGGCAGCTATACATATGAAATAATCCTTGTTATTAATTTTAGCTTAATTTGCATATATCTAAAATTTAATCTGATTTCTAGTTTCCTAGCAGATTCTGTCTGACACATTAGTAACATTTTCATGTATTTTCATTCTAAAAGACAGTTCATTGCTTGATCTTTTTTTACAGAGATTGGGCCTGATTTGCCCTACAGTTCTCTAGCAATCCAAGGCATATGTGCTTAGAATGCAAGAGTCCCTTTCTTGGTATTTTCATTGATTACCAGTATTTCAGATAGTTGTCAGCTAGATGACACTATTCCTAGTAAGTCCCTCTTTTATTTCTTCTATGTTGTTTAAAAAAACCTAAATCATTTTCTCTCTCATTTCAACAGGGACATCTTATGATTGGTGGTAAACAAGTCACACTTGAATATAGTCCATACCCTGAATTTTGGTATTGCAAGCGTGTAAGTATGTAGAAGTACAGCTTTATGGAAAGTTACTAAAATAGAGAGTTTGAAAGAAATGAAATAGCTTGATGAAAATATCCTTAACTGACTGGCTGATTCTTCAAGTAGAATCTCACAGCGCTAAGCTTTCCTGAGGCGGGGCACATAGGTTGCCTTTGAATAAAATGAATCATAGTCAACTCTGTTTTTCTATCTAAAATCATTGGTGACATGGATTTATTTTTTTCCTGCACTTGGTGCTATATTTTGCCCTCTATATTTCCATATATAGATGATCCGTTGTATATATGGAAATCTGTTCATCTATTGTATGTTAATTAGCCTAATTTTATTTTGCTTCATTTATGAGATTTATCCCAATCTCAATCTAGAGGGAGTCTTGGCTATTTAATGTTAGATTAACAATTAGATCAACAGTTTGCTGAATTTTATTCAGTAAAAGATTTGAATGTAGATTCTTCCCAAACCAATACCTTGGAGTCATGTATGTCCCATTGGTAGAAGAGAGATAGAGTCTACCTAAATAGAGAATTCTTCTGAATCACAGGTTGCATTTCTAAGGTATTTATGCAAGCTGAAAATCTTATGTCTGTGTCCTCATCTTTCCTTTTCCATCATTTAGGAACATTGATTTGAAGTAAGTTCATGCTCCTTTCAGTTCATTACCTTGCAGATGTAGATGGGTGACTGATATGCATTGTGTTATAACATGTAGCTTGCATCTTGGTAAAACACTAAGCTTCCTTAACTTTCTGCTTCTGTTTTTATAAGTTGAGTTGCATAAAGAGACAAAAGACAACGGTTATGTAATTTTTCTTTTTTGCAGTGTAAAGCACGCACAGTAGGGTTTCGTCCAGAAGGGTATCGTTCATCTTGTTACTTCTGTAAACTACCAAAAGATGGTGAGCCTACTTTTGTTACTGTTTAACTATTTGGTTTGGTACCCAAATAAATGTGCTAATTTGCAATGAATAAAGATCTTTGGTGTATACACCAATACAGTGGTACCTCTACATACGAAACGCTCTAGTTACAAAATTTTCGAGTTACGAAGAGCGTCTTCAAGAAAATA
>JAEANM010017301.1:0-12991 GCA_017656035.1 Myanophis thanlyinensis
GTTTATAAGTCTGGAGATGTATTCTGTATTTGAATGTATTCTGTGTTCTGTGCTTTGTGTGATTGTACCGATGGAGGTTCATTCAATTTAGCTGCACACATGTTGTGCATTGACAATAAAGGATTGAATTGAACACAATATATTGCAATAGTGTTTTGAAAAATGCAACAATACAATGGTTAGCTATGAAAACAGGTATGCCAGAAATGGGTCTCCTAGGATATCCATTCCTAAGCAAGGCAGTTGGATATCCTGGGTTGAGACTTGTTATGAGGAACATGCAAGACGGTGCAGCTGAGAATCAATGTAATTCCTTTTCTAGACATAAACCAATGCCCTACCATGAAATAAGAACTCTCTCCATTCATTTCTTTACAAGTGTAACACAAAAAATTGTTGTCACAGCAGCATACTGGTAGTAGTGTCTAAATAGGATCATCCACTCGCAATGCTCTTTTGTGCCTTTTTGTTTTTTAGTTTGCAAACATTTGCTCTCCACATCACTGTCCATCCCTGGATTAGCCTTAGGCTGAATAGTACATGCCAGTGCCAGATAACTTGTGGAAAAAGCCATTTGGGACAAGTCATTTCTTTGGCATCTTCATTGCTCTGACTTGGTGAATCTCACACAAAGCTGCTATTGTATGTATAGTTCTGTTTCCTTCTCACATGGCATGCAATCAGGATTTCAGTAAAAAGAGATTCCACCCTGCCTGGGAAAAAAATTCCTGTTGAAGATCAGCCATAAACAGCCTGTGTGGCAAGAAATAGCCAATGACAAGGAATTCATTAACCTCAGGCAGCTAAAGGAGCCAGAGGTACAAGTATACCAAGTGGAAGGCAACAGAAAGCTAGAGTCAGCATTGTTAGCGATTGGCACTGTAGACACGAAAAACTCAACAACCCTTGATTGGTGCAAATGAAAGCATTCATTTTAGTTCATAATGATTCCTTGTAGCATGTTAATCATTATTACTTGTGCGTACTTGGGCAGCTGACTGAAGGAAACATTTGTAGATTCTGACAACTCCGGAAGTCTTGGCATCAGCAATTTGTTCCCAGTAGAAAAATCCAGTACATTATCTGCAGTTGTATTGGTACGTGTAAACTGTTACACTGATTTCCTATTTGGATTTGTTCTGTCTGTTTCATAATTGTGAGCTATTTCTGTATCTCTTGATCTATTAATTGAACCCTATTATGTCATCATTGCATTTAAATGGGAAATCTAGGAGTAAAAGAACTCATATAAAAGCTAGTAAATATTACATTTTCCAAAATTGCTTATATCAAACAAAAAAGAGATGTTTAGCAATCAGTTTACACAAATCACTTCTGTTCTTCCATCCTTTGATCGCTTAGAGGGCATTAAGAACTTTTTTTTAAAGTTTCAGCATTATATATTTTACAAATAGGATCCACTGAGATTAAAACAAATCTGTCACTATTATTTGCCACTTAAAAACCAAAAGCAAATGAACTGGATAAATATTTGTCTTTTGGAAGCTGTAATTAGGTTAGATGGCAGGTTGGGGAATACTCCATTATGCTTTTTGCTAACTAAACTCATGATTTTGACTGCAGCAAGGTAACAAAACTGGTCTTTTAGAATTTATAGAAAGCATCTGATTGAGTAAGCCAGAGAATGAAGGCCCTGGAGAGTCTCGCTGGCTCCTTGTGAATTATTCACTTCCAGCTTGGCAGCTGCTAATCAATGCACTTCACCTACTTCCCTTTTCACAATGGGATACTCAGTTTTTATGCTTCTTTACTCAGTTGTGCTTTGTTTTAGGACCACAGAGCACCATGTAAGATCAGGGGCCATCAGGAGAGCTTGGCTAATTTAACCCCACATGAATCTCTCTGTCCTCCCCCCCCCCCATACTTGGCATATGTACATATTGTAGCTTAGACCATAGTTGGAGAAACTAAGCTCAAATGGACCTTTGAATATATTTTGCATTGATTTCTAATTTTGTTTCCTACTGTGGAGAAACTCTTCAATCAGGCTGCATATCTCAAACTGTTCTACTTAAGCCTGATTATGCATTTAAATAAAACAAAAGTAAATTAAGTTATGCTTACCTTGTAAATTGCTCATTCAAGGAGCTTGGTAAAGTAGTAGCTTGGATAAATGGCTTTGTAATTAGCTAATGGGTTTATGTAAGATCCAAATTCATCAATGCATTTCCATATTCGGTTTATTTTATTTGGTTTTTCAATACCACAATGTTAAGCTGCAGATATACAAAAGGAGGAATGATAATTTTAAATTCATTATTATACAGTAAATAAAGACAGCCAGACTGATGTGATAGTTAAGGCACTGAGCTACAAATGGAGAGATCATGAATTCTAGTCCTATTTTTGGCATGAGCCGGCTGGGCAACGTTGGGCCAGTCATTTACTCTCAGTCCTAGGAAGAAGGCGATTGGAAATCACTTCTGAAATTCTTGTCAGGAAAATGCAGGGACTAATTAAGAAATTTGAAGTGTGCCTCCCCCCAAACAAATTATAGAAAACTGTTTAGAAGAAAACTCATGAATGACTTCTTTATTACATAAATTTAACAAAGTCATTCCAAATATTTATAAAACCTAAAGATTATTGAGAAAAGAGGAAATTTCTCAGTGCAGCAAAGTACCTTTAAACTTGACTCATCTTCTATCCTTCCGAAGTTGGTAAAATGAGGATCCAGGGGCAATATGTTGACTCTGTAAACCGCTTATAGAGGGCTGTAAAGTGGTATATAAGTCTAAGGGGTATTGCTACCTGTCAATCTGTTGTATTTACAGTCAGTTACTCATACATGTATGGCATGTAGTTGGATCTTTGGACCTTTGATTTCCTGAATTGAGGAACCTCATTTGGGACCTCATATTTCCTTAAAAAAAGGAATTATTAAGAAATTTTCTGCATCAATAGTATCATGGTTGTGACTATACTTTTGTTTTGATTTTTGCTGCACTGACGATACAATTTCATCCAACTTTCCCAAAATGGTGTTCTTTTATTTATTTATTTGAGATTCCAAAACTACTAAGACAGGCATTCATTCTCCACTGTCTAGCTTCTACCTGCTCCTTAGTTTTATTGTACCTTGGAAGGATATTTTAAACACTGCATTTTAAGCTTTAAGAATTGCTTCCTTTCATCTGCATTCCTTTCTTAGCAATTCCTTCCAAATGAAAGACCTGCAGTGTTTGTTACAAGAAGCTTGGGCCATTAAATCAACTTTTCACTGGACTTCCAGTGCTATGCCAAACTGAAGACATCTCTACAAAAATAAAGCCAAAGACCATGTCAAAGACCAAAGAACTGGTGTGAGGGGACCTCAGAACAGTGATCTTCCAGGAGTTTGAGAGTCAGGAGACAAAGGGATTAGCCATGTTGTTTGCAACCATGGAGAAAGCCTTATAAAGTATGGATTTGCATATAGATAAGGAATAAGATTTGGCAAGAGAGAGATCTGTTTGAAACTTTATAGAGGGTGAAGAATTACTAAATTTGTCTATACTGTAATGAAGATTGGAAGTAACTTCTTTATATATTTCTTTTCTTTTTCTCTATTTATTCTTTTTTTTTTTGCTTTTTCTTTTTGCTTGCACTTATTCTTTCTTACTATTCTTTTTCCTTGCTAAGTTTACTTTCTATTAGCTGTTATTATTATTATAATTTCCCTTTTTGGAAATTAGGGGACCTGTGTCACAAGGATTGATTATATATTCCTCCTTCCTTTTTAAACCTGAATGATTAAGCTTTAAAATAATCTAATTTCATATTACTTTTAAAATGTGATATCAATTCTATAACGAAATAACCATAATGTGGTTATAGAAAATTATAGCAACAGCACTTAGGTTTATATACAACTCCCCAGCACTTTACAGCATTCTCTGAGCAGTTTATAAATGTCAGCATTTTGCCCCCAACAAAGGCTCCTTATTTTACCAACCTTGAAAGGATGGAAGCCTGAGTCAACCTTAAGCCAGACAGGATCGAACTCCAGGCTATGGGCAGAGTTAGCCTGTAATACTGCAGTTTAATCATTGTGCCACTTATACACAGACAGAGAGACAGACAGACATACACATACTACTATATGGTAAAAAAAAAATCTGTCCATAACAAACTACTTAAGAATGGGAAAGACAAGCTACCTGCAGGTAAGGTCCATTCCAATATACTTTATTTTCAGATAAATAATAGTGGGGCATTAATTTTAGGGCAAAGCTAAAGAGATTACAACCTTATAATCCTTGTTATCATGGCCCCCAAACATGTTTTTAGTGATTGTCAGTGGGTTTGACTGCACTGCCAATTTTGTTGATACTGTACCATTGCTGTTAAATCTCATTCAAGCTGAGCTTTAACTCATGACTTTATAGATTCATCCATATAGAAATATCTAGCCATCCTTGGCTAATTTCTGACAATCTGAGCAGGTTTGTTACATGGATGACAAACTTCCAGGAGATCGCTCAGTTGAAGGCATGTCTGAGAAGAACAAAACAGTCAACAAAACCAGCTACCTGGAGTCTTTAGTTTTACTTTTATGACGTAAATTAGAAACACTATTTCCTACAATTTTTATGTGGCATATATTTAAATTAAATTAAAAATGAGAGCCCAAAAGAAAGTAAAAGAGAAAGGACACACAGGACATCATATGTAGTGTTACCTGCCAAACAAAGTCATCATTCTACTATTGTTAGTCTCTATTCACTGCAACATTTGTCCTTTGACTAAAACATTAAATGCACTATTACCCAAAGCTTGTCCTCTTCAGCTTTGGTGCATGAGAATATGAGAATCCTCTCTTATTACTTAATCTGAGTGTGATTAAAATAGTTGATTGAGAAATCATATTTCCTTTCTCTTTGATCTTCTGAATCAATTGCATTTCTCATGTCCCCCAGGATTTTAATCTATAAAGCCAGGAACTCTATGGCAGCAAAGGGAGTTGCCTTGCTTTATCTCCCAGTATGCTGCTCTACCAGAAATCAGGTGAAATTGCTATGGCAACTAGCAGATGACACTGAGTCTTGTTGCCTTGGAAACAAGGACAAAAGTCCAAGAAAAGGCCCATCTGTAATTTTATATTTCCATATGCCTCTTTAAACTATTTTATTTTTACAAGAGAGACAGGTGATACGTTTCTGTTTAATATGGCCCCATCTGTGTGAAGAAATTGTAAGTAAAATTTTAGTAAAACTGAGTGTTCAGCTTCTCTTTGCTTTATTATTTTTTAAAAATAAAACAGCATTTTTTGAGAATGGTTAGATATGTGTGATAGTCTGTGTGGATTTAGATTTCCATCTTACATTTCTAAATACAAGATAATTTCTTTTAATCATTTGGTCGTCTTTTTATCTGGCCTATTTTATTGGGTTCTACCTGGCTCAGCATGCGATTTAGCTATTATGTGTTATTTTGTAGTTGGTTCCATGGGGAATCTTGATAGCAGCTACCTGGGCAAGGTGGCTTAGAATAGTGATAAAGCAGAAGAGAAACCAACTGAGGCTAGAATCCCTGTAGTCCACAACTGTTAAGAACAGAATACCTACATTAGAGGTCTACTGCACAGGTTAAATCATGTATTTGTGATTGTATATGATAATAGAGCATTTTATGCCAGGTGAGGATTAGAGGCCTTCCCAACATCTCCAGTGGGCTTTTGCTCTATTGCAGAGGTGTCAAACTCAAGCCTAGGGGCCAGATCCAGCCGGATCCATCTGACCCATGGGGTTGCCCTGGAAACAGCGAAGGACCAGTCCATGGTGCTTATGCCAGAGAAAATGGGCTCCCGGGCTCCATTTTTGGCTGCCACAGCCTCCTGCAACCCTCTGCCAGCAAAAACAGAGGGCCACGCTGAGCTCTGTTTTCATTGGCAGAGCACTCGGGTCTCCACAGGCGCCCCTGACACAAGTGAAGTTGAGCTAGCCATGCCCATCCTGGCCATGCACACCCCAGCCCTGGAGGTCAAACACAACCCTGATTGGTCTCAATGAAACCAAGTTTGACAGCCCTGCTCTTTTTATTACATTGAAACATGGATTACTTTTGGGTCCTACTCAGTCCATTACTTTCCTCTTCCATTGTAGGCTGGTTCTTCCCTCTTCCTTTTTTCAAGTTCTGATTATTATTTTTTACAATACAGATTGAATCTACTGGTTGCTGGGAACATGCAGTAAATGTCCCATTTATCTACTAAATGGTTTGGGGGAGGACTGTTTTTGCATTTGTAGTCCACACAAGAGCTGATATACTTAAGGAGGTTGTGGTTGCAGAAAGAAGAGCTGACAGGCTGTAACCCAGTACAGTCTGGTAAATGGAGAACTTACTTGAGATTCTGTAGATGTGTGAAGACCTAATTAATTAGATTTATAGACTTTCTTCCCTGAGAAACTTTGAATCCCTTTTAAAAGTCTGGCTTGTTTAAAGCCCGGTGATGTTGAAGTTTCAGGTTTCTTAACTCCTTTCCATTTATTAGGAGAGATTCACATGGATTAGCAGAAGCTAGTTTGGAAATGCTGATCTGGCTGAAATGAAAACTCTTCTGTCCATTGGTAATTGGTGAAGATACTCTTCTGTGCTGTCTTGCAATCGCTTGAATGATGAGTTAAACCTTCCATGTCAGCACAATGTTCTGAATAAGTATGAAAAAGTAATGTGAACTGGGAACCACTTGGTAGCTGTTGGATTGTTTAGAATTTTTAAGTGGGAATGATGATTTCATCTTCACAAGCTCTATGTTTATAGCTTTCATATATTTTCTTTCTTTTTTTCTTTTTTTAAGCAGAGGAAGTATCATGTATTTCAACAATATGAACGAAGCCAGAGTTACAGATTTAAAAGAAAGCCAATGGAACTTTTAAAGGGCCAAGTATTTCATTTAACTTTTAGTTTTCAGAGGGATTAAAAAGAAATATACAATACTTTCAGAATTGATTTGCAAAGAATCACCCATACATGATGAGCAAGTAACATGCCTGAGTGACCAAGAAAAGGCAATTGAATTGTAATTGGGAAGCTGCTGAATTTACCATTTTAGGTGGGATAAGTGGCAGAGGAGATATTAACAAGCATTGTGGATTATTAATGGATGGATTTATTTCCAGAATGGCTTTGGTTCTCCATTATCTTAATTTCTCAGAAATGAGGCCTGATCTCTCCTTTAAGTGTATACCCATGGGAAATGCTATCTCCCTCATTTAACAGTTCCAATTGTGTGCACACTTTTAACTGGAAAGGCTGTTAGATCCTTCTCAAGTTACCAGCGCCAAGAAAATTATACAGTATAGGAACAGCTTCGGTGCAAAAAAGTCTGGAAGAAAACCTCTGTGAACATCTAATAGTGTTATATTTTAAACACACTATTAGAGTTGTACTGCTGAATTATTCCAAATGAACAAAATATGCTACATCTTACAATAATTATGAAAAATTCAAATAGCAAGCATACTGTATTTTTTTTCTGCATACATTTAAAATAAAACAAGGTAAACTGAGCTCAGTCATAGCAGTTTGCTTTTTGGAGGTTGCATACATTTTGACCTAAACAAACATTTAGATTTAGGAATCCATAATTAACTCTTTACTCTCTTCAGTACAGCATTCTGATCTCTTAATATACATTTATTATGGAATTTGACGTTCTCCAGCCAGATTTAGAGAAAATACCACAAGAGAAAGTTTTGCTATAATGGGTCTAATTAATTCATAGTATCAAGCCATTCATTCAATTGCCTGATAATCTGAAATATAACCACTGCATACTATAAACTGACTGCTGAGTCTTACTTCATAATCTGCACATCCCACAAGTGCAGCAGTTTAGCATTAGGCTTTATATTTCAGTTAAAAGTTGGAGTCTGTTGTTGATTTGCTTTTAATTTGCATGTCTTCTATTCCCAGTTTTATCAGGTATATACAAATGATTTTGAATTTTATTTTTTAATAATAATTCTGAGGTGCCTGTCTGTCAATATGGTACCTGGTTTAATTATTTATCTAAAACAGATGGTGCCTTTTGTGCACAGCCAACTCAATTATCATTTTTAAGATTCCCATTGGGCCTAACAGTCTTTCTTTTCCTGATCTTCATCCATCTGGAGAGAAAAAAAAATAGCTTTTTACCACAGACAGAGTTTGGGGAAGAACATTGGCTGAAGTACAGAAAGATGGAGCTACAAATCATAGCAGTCTTGATTGGAAAATTTGATCGGTTTGGATAACACAGGGGCTGTGCATGCATTTATGCAGACATAAGAAACTCATCTTTTGAGAAAATCAGATTACTATAAGAACAGTTAAAGTAGGTACTTTTTCACCATCAAAAAAAGGTAGAGATATATTAAGGACCAGCAGATCTTTGGATCTGAAGCAAAAAATGGTGCTTCAGAATTGGTGTGAGTGGCACCTGCCCATTTCCTTTAAAAACTTGCATATTTTCCAGGTAAAACTATGGCTATCAGAAAAAGCCTTATTGAAGAATAAGCTGTTTAGAGAAGTAGTTTAGTTGATTCTGGTGAAAAAAAGCAAAGGGTAACAAAAAAAGGTCTTGCCTGTAGCCCTGAACAAGAAAGAAAACAGATGGAAGAACTTCTGCGTAGTCTGTTCATATTAAATAGCAAAATTTCAATGTCCTTTTGGACAGGAATTAAACATGGAAGAGTGTACTTGGGTTGTCAGCCTCAGCAATCCATTAGTTTGGCAAAGGCAACAAGGACAAAGATAAATATCCCTCATAAGGTACTATTAACTTTTCAGATGTTAATTTAGTCTAACATATCTAGAAACACACCTGCAACAATAGATGGATGCTGAAAGACAGTCTGCAGGAGATGCTTTAGAATTCACTAAAAGTTTGTCCTGGAATTCATAAAAAAAGTTGAAAGATAGATTTCTACTCTTACAGCCTCCAGGGGCAAAGAGAAATATCGCAAATTGAAGCAGTCTGTAAAATACTTTCTGGATAGAGCATGTGTGTCAAATTCAAGGCCCATGGGCCAGATCCGGCCCATGGGTTGCTTAGATCTCGTCCGCCGGGCCAGCTTGGAGACAGCAAAGTCCTGGCCCATGGTGCCTCTGCCAGAGAAAACAGGCTCCTAAGCTCCGTTTTTGGCTGCCATAGCCTCCTGCAACTCTCTGCCAGTGAAAATGGAGCTCTGTTTTTGCTGGCAGAGGATTGCAGAGGCTGTCCCAACCGAAAACTGAGATTGGCAGCCCATTTTCTCTGGCAGAGTGTTCAGGCCACCATTGGTGCCCCTGACAAAAATGACATCAAGCTCACCATGCCCATGCTGGCCACACCCACTCTGATCCCCAAGGTCAAACACAACCCTGATGCAGCCCTTAATGAAATCGACTTTCACACCCCTGGGATAGAGGCATGATGGGTATGGAGAATAATGAACCATCCTGAACAGGATCAGTTCATCAGGCACTGAATCTTAGGATGAAGGCTTTAAAGTCAATAGCATATGTTTTATTGCACTGTGAGTTACTGTATATAAAGTCTATAGGTCAAAGTACATTTTACCCTTATTAGAGAGACTACCTGGTAGGGCAGACAATTTTTATGTAGGTTTTCTCCTCCAGGACTCAAACCCATCCACCACATGTGCAGTGGTGAAATTCTGTGCTGCTGCAATGACCATGAGGAAAAATTTGGTTATAAAAGTATAGATGTTATCTCTTGCAGATATCTATAACAACCTTGGTAAATTATAATTGTACATATACTTGTCTGCTCCCCACTCGTGTATTTTATCACTATGGAGCGTATTATCCACTTTTAATGTTAATACTATTTCAACACTTTTGTAAGTAGATGTTTGTCTATGCTGGTCTATGACCATAATACAGTTCTATTCTTTAAAGTCAATAGCAGAAATCCTACAAGATAACTTTCTATTTTTGTCAAAACCATTTGCCCAACATGAACCCTACCATCGTAGATTCCTTAAGTTTTCATACAGATATGGTTTCATCTGACTGCACTCTTTTTCAGTATAACATCCACACCCCGGGGGGGGGGGGGAGGGGAGAGGACTGCAGTGCACATTAGGGATGTAGAGATACCATTTATCTAGGTGCCAGCAGTAAATACAGTAGTATCTTACATTTCAGTAATATGGCCTTGTGGCGAAGCTGGTAAGCTGGTACCATCCAAGGAGGAGCTACATCTGGGTCAATAACTACACAAAGATGCTACTCACGTTCTAGCAACTCCCAAGCTTTGAAATACATTGTAGTTTTCAGAAGGCTGATCCTTATCAAGTTGGCAAACTTAAGGGCACTGTTATAGCAGTCCTGAAGTTGAGTCCATGGGTTTATTTCTCCGGCTGGTGACTATAGTGGCTTTCTGTCCAGTTTCAGGATCAGATTAGCAACTTACTTTATGTATAATGGTACCACACAAGGAAATTCCACCCCTGCATTGCCAGCTGCATGGTTCCATTATAAGTTAGCATTGTAGATCGACAATGTGAGTAGAGAACAGTATGACTGACCCGAAAGCATTCTCCACTAAATGAGTAGATTCCATCGACTGATATGAACAGACAAGATTCTAATAGAAGCCTAATGAAAGAATTAAGGTGGACATGGGTCAAGGGCTTTTAAAGAAAATTCACAGGATCAATGATACGGGCGGAGAAACTTTTATTAATAAAAAACACAGAGGTAAATAAATAAATTGCATAAATTATGCATGAGTTCACTGTATAAAAATGTGGCTAGAAGTTTTATTAATTTTTTCAGTAATTGATGAAGAACCAAAATAGCTCAATTGTCATTCTTAGTTGATAATTTATTCCTTTGTAATAGCTGTAGAGGTTGGAGTGTAGAAGTGAATTAATTTTAACAGGAGATATCAGCAAGTTGCTTTTTGTCTCTAGGACCAGTCATGCAGAAAAACAGTTCAGATTCAGATTTTTTGTTATTGATTCCAAACCATTTAGATGAGTTTGTGAAGGCATTGTAAAAGTTAAATACTAGTAATCAGCATATAGAGGATGACAATGTATAACTGTAAAAAATAATGAAAGCCTTTTATTTCCTCTCTGTCACTTACGTTGTAGTAGTAGATACAAGAATTTTATACTTTCACCATTGAAGTAGAACATGGTAAATCTTCTCCTTCCCTTCAAGTATAATAGTCAACTGACATAAATTTTATATTCATTATTATAGCATTTGGAAAATCTTTCATCTGGTTTTCAACAAATAATAACATTCAGTTGATAAGGCACTGCCCTTGTAGGCATGCTTTTAATCTTTCTACTGTTCATCAAGTTGGATTGATTGATTATGCGCAATCAAGTTGCTTTTGGCTTCTGGTGGCTTCATAGCTTCTTCAAGATACAGCTTAGAGTTACAGAGTTTATGATCTACAATCAGCTACTGAAATCAGGATTCTGTAAAACAAGCTTCCCTAATTTAGTATCTGTGACTTTCAGATATGTTGGATCAGAACTGTCATAACTCCCAGTCAACTAGATTATTGTGGAAGTTGTGATCCACACATTTCAGAGGATACAAAGAAAGGAAAGTCTGTTACAGGAAGAAGAGGTTTCTAAATGAAATTCTATCTGAAAGAATTGGGAAATATGAGATTGACTTAGCATCTGTAGCCATTGTATATAAATAGCACTGAAGTACAGCATTCAGGTTTATTATTGAATTATCGAACTTCCTTCATATAAAAGTAATTCTCAACACAGCTTAAAACCAAGAGAAAAGTTTTGTTAATAGGCAGTGGCGGGATTCAAATAATTTAACAACAGGTTCTCTGCCCTAATGACCAAGCTGAACCAGCAGATCTCTGAACTGCTTAGAAAGTTAACAACTGGTTCTAGTGAATAGGTGTGAACTGGTTACAGGGATTTGGTATAAATGTCATCATTTTATCACAGTATCTCTTCAGCTCTCTTTAAAGGACTACCCACATTAGAACTATTTGCTTCTAGTGCCAATACTAGAAATCACTTGTGTCTTTAAAAAACCTATGCAACCAGGAATCTGGAACTACTACCAAATCTAGGCCAGACAGATATGAACGATCACCAACACCTTCCTGCCATCTAATGATCTTCTTGATATTTTCACCTAACAATAAGGATGACAAAAAATGTGTTTGGGATTATTTTTACATACCAACAGGCACTCCTGAAATATAAATGCAAATCAAAACACGTGCATGTTAAGTGCTGAAATATGAGATTTTCAGAATTAGGAAATGCACTTGCAATTCCTAAAATGCATGAAAAAAAATCTGTACATTGAGGATATATAGACAAAACCACACATATTAGACCAACAAAGGATTTTATAGTAAGGGAAAACCATAAAACACTTTATGCAGGCATGGCTTCTGTGCCGTGTTTGTGTCAGTATGTGGCACAGAGAAGCAGGCTAGGTCTATGCTCAGTGCTCTGATGGGTGGGCACTCAGAATGATTACTAGCCTGACAAAATTGCAAGCTTGCCAAGGATGCCAAGTTTGCCAAGGATGCCAAGATGGCGCCACTGAGACAGGCAGCTGTCGCGGCCGCTCTGACCCTAATCCTATAGATACCCCTTTAGATACCCCTGGAACCCTTAAAAACCAACCACAAACCATTTCTGACCTGGCTCTGTACCACACATGGAGCATAGACGGCTGGAGGAACAACAGAAAGGCGGTAAAAAGATCATTGGAAAAATCCCATAGGCCAAAGAGAGGCGGAGTGACACGATGGAACTCCTGGGGCCGCCCCATCACCCTCCTGGGGCCATCCCATCGCCCCGTCGCCAGTGCCTGAAGACTTCTGGTAACTTCTGGGAGCTACTGACCTTCCGGAAGCAGCATGAGGACTTCTGGGTGCTGCAAAGGACTCCCAGGCAGCTGTAACAACATCGGAGGCAGCTAAGAGGGCCGAAAGACTTACAGGCAACGTACCACAATCCCAGGCAACATAACAAGAAGAATACTCAGGACTATAAGA
>JAEANM010017302.1:0-12991 GCA_017656035.1 Myanophis thanlyinensis
GTACATCAGGAGGATTTAGCATTTTCTTTAAATAAATATTGCAGTAGCTGCTAAATTATCAGGAAAATTAAAGTAATTTCTACAGCAAATGTAAACTCATACATAATTCCTCATCAAAATTTAGAAAATGGAATAATACGTAATGGAACATTAAACATTTCCAAACGATACCAAGGCCATTAGTTAGCAATTAATCTTAAAAGCAGTTTTTCTGCAATATTTAAAGAAACTACAGAACCTATAAATTATAACTTGCATTAACATTATAAAGAGAAGTTAATGTAAGTGTTGCACAACACTGAAAGTAACAAACATCTAAATTTATGAAACTGTATAGGAAAACTTTGGAAACAAGCTAATTATAGAAGCAGGTTTTTATAATTGATTTTGTTAAGGTCAAGTTTAAACAAAAACTTATACATTTTGGGAATCATACATTTCAGAACAAAAAAAAATACACAGGGTACAGAATCCTATGTACCCTTGGGTTTGCATTTTGATTATTTTTCTTTTCATTCGTTTGAAAAATAAGGTGGCATTTAAAAAGAAGTTAACAGTGGTTTTAAAGTGAAGCCAATAGGAAAAAGAGAAATTCTTAGGAATCCAACATCATCATGAATACCTTTGCTTCCTGAGCTGCATATCTTCCATTACTCCCTGGACGTGATCAACATTCTCTTTGTTTTCACTTGTTACATCTTTTCCATAAGCCCAGGAAGCTTGGTTAGATATCTGATCAAGAAGACCTTGACCTTTTTCACGCAAACCTTGGAGGCCCAGGTCTATAGGGATAATGAACAAAATTTTATTTCATATACAATATAAGATGAACTGTTCTCTTTCACTGTCATGTTACCACTTAGCCTACTGAATTCTAAAATTGTACATTCTGTAAGGACATCCTTCAAGCGTTGACAGTTAACTATGTATCAACTGGTAAGAAGGGTGGTTAATACTTCAGCAACACAGAATAGAGACAGGGTCTTTTTAGAACACAAATTGATTTATTTCAGACTTAATAGTGTTTACTATAAGAGAGGCCTGTAGTCCAGTTGTACTGCTCACACAGAAAATCCAAATTCAATTTTTGGTACAAATAGAAAGAATGTTGACCAAGACCTATATTGCTGCCCAAGATCTAGGAGAGATACTACCAAAGCAAAAACTGGTGGGCACAAATGAACAATGTCCTGACTTACCCTAATGCAATTTTGTCTTTTATTATGGTCCTTCCCCACATATTTATGTTAAATCAGACACTGTCTTCCCATTTATTCTGTTTGCCTTTAATTGGTTTGTTGTTTATTCTGCCGAACACCCTTTCAGTAACAATTATTAAAACAACAGATATGGCTTAAAATGAAGTTCTTTTGAATACACACTTAAGAGGCTCACTTGGGAGACCGCTGCTATTAGGAAATCAGAAGCTCAAATCTATTTCATATGACTCTGAATTATATGCCATCTTCATCTCTTGACTGTATAACAGATGAACCTGCAACTAAACTGGGAAGTTAGGCTAATGATGTGGCCTTAAAAGCCATGCATAGGTTTTGGAAGCCTGCATGTTTGGATTGGAGCTGGAACCTTAAAGACACCGATTTCTAGTTCCTATTGAACTCTATTCACAAAACGTGGGCATGGTGGTCAATGTCTATTACTGAATATCATTCCACAATGAGATATTTTTAAAACTCTCTTTATGAGCCAGTCAAGTAAACAGAATCTGTAGCCGCAGCCTGTTCCCACTTTCCATTCAATGTGCTTGTTAGGCTTATATGAAAAAGTATGCAATTTAATCCAATACTTATTCTGCAAATTAAGACATTCGCTATAGCATATTGCGCCATTTAATCTTGTTTTTCTCCTTACCAACACTTTTTAATTTCTCTTCAAGCAGCTTTAAAGTTTGCTGAATTGACGCTCCATCAGCTGGGGCTACATCAACACACAGCATCCCAAGTAATCCATCTAGTTGCTGAGACAACTGAAAAGAGCCAACCCCAAAGTCAGCAAGTTATTTTTATGATTTTTAAGTCTTCCTCCTTAAAGAGATCTGTCAGACAGAACTGTGACTAGCTCAATTATAGATGAGACACAGGGCTGGTCAAAGAAGATGGTCTGAACAATAGAGCTTAGCAACAGTGTCTGTGCAAGCAGCTGCAAAGGAAAGCTCTGGTTTCCAGCCATTTCAGCTGCTACCACTTTATCCAACCCAAAGTGGCCAGGAAGAATCTAAATAATATTCAGAAAGGTAAAACGCATACAGAGCAGGGCTGTGAGTCACCATATACCAGTAACTAAATTGTCAAAATCCATCCCCCAAAATGGCCTCTTAAACACTGCCTGCCAAGAAGGATCAGAGCCCCTCCAAATCAATTTTCTAAAAGCAGGTGGTAACTCTTAATTTTGTCACATACTCTGCAATTTTCTCAAGAACTATATGCTGAAAAGAATCCAAACAAAAGGACAAATGGTTACTGAGTTGGTGTCTTTGGCTTGCCTCAGAGTTCATGTCTAGAAAAACTCAACTGATATTATTAGCAGAGATTTATGTAATTTGCTCATCTGCTCCAGCTTTGCTTATCTAGCATCTTGGTGAAAGGATTATAACATACATAGAAAAGGAACTCCTGTCTAGTCAATGTGTACATAATATAGAGAAATGGACATTCTTTTTTAACTGCCTCCATTAATTAACAGCAGACTTCCAAATGAGGCCTAATAGTTCCTTGTTCTCATTTATTTTAAGACTTTTTCCATGTGCATTGGAACTACTTGAGCAAAATTATTCCTAAATATAACTGGCTTATCTATTGACTTTCTGCAAATGGCATCATGAAGCAAAATGTACAATGAGGAAGTGCATATTTTACTTACATCTTGAGCAACACCATGAAATTCAAGGGCTGCTTGTAACAGATTCTGCCTAAACTCCAACTGGCTGGCCTGTCGATAACAAACATCGCTCAACTGCTGTTGCAATGCTTTTAGTTCTACAAGATCTTCTTCATCCCCAGCATTCAATAAAGCTGCAATCTGTTGATTCAGTTCCACATACACTGCAAACCACTCCTGCAAAATCAATCATCAAAGTATTATTAGCATGATCAATAATTTTGACATATTGTTTTTAAAAGCACAGGTACAACCTCTATTCAGCAAACCTCAGCTTACTGAAATATTGAGCAAGATAATGCATACCTCTATTTAATAATGTTATGTTAAGAACTAATGGAATGCAAATCTGCTGAAATTCAACATTATGTCCACTTTTCATTTTGTTTTCAGCATAATAAAGTGATTCTATTATTTAGTCAATTTCAGAAGCTGGAAGCAATTTTCAAGAACATTTTTTCCGCAATGGTTTTTTTCAAATTGTTCTTTATCTTATTCATATAAAGAACTCTTTCATTTTCCCCAACTGTAATATCCTGTCCTTTGATTTGCCCAAATTTCCTTTTTTAAAAAACAACAATACTGGCTTGCATTTATTTAACACTCAGCAAAATGCATTTGGCTGTTCATCTATTTGTTCCCTTGATCATTCCTTACCCTAGATTTATTAAACAATTTCCTAGGCTTTCTTTACTTGCCCCCCCTCACCACCCCAAATCCTCTAGCTGATACATTGGAAGCGTGTTTCAGTTCTTAAAAGTACAGGGGACAGTTCTGAAATAATGCAAAGCACCTGCAACATTTGACAGGAACTTACATGCTAGTAAAAAATGCAAATGTGCAGGGAAAGAGGGACAAGGAAAGACAGGTGGCAAACAGAAGCACTGGGACATATAACAAAGAGTGGGACAAAAGCACTGAGAACTAGAGGCAGAGTGGACTAGAGAAGATGGCAGGCAGAGAAACAGATGCTATAGAGCCGTGATGGCGAACCTACGGCACGGGTGTCACAGGTGTCACGCAGAGCTGTCTTGCTGGGCACGCAAGCTGTCGGCCAACTTACCTACAGCTGAGCATGCACATGAGATTGCGCATGCATGCATGCACGATTGCAGAGACCCAGCTGGTCTTCGGACCTCCGCTGGGCATGCACGCAATTGCAGCAGGAAATCCAGCTGGTCTTCAGAGCTCTCCTGTGCATGCACATGTGACTGCATGCTGCACGTGTGCAGTGCACATGCAAAAGCTGCATGCATGTGCAGATGGTGGAGTTGCACATGCAGCGCACATGGAGGAGACACACGCAAGTTCGGATGGCACATGCGAAGCACGTACTTTTCGGCACTCGGTAAGTAAAAGGTTCGCCACCACTGCTATAGAGGAATGGACAGAGAACCATTTCCTCACTGCTGGGCTTATAACTTCACCCGGAAAATTGTTGAAGCTATATAAAGCCTATCCTTATGCCTGTTATTTTAGCACAATGATCACTGTTGATTACTGAATTGTCTATCCGTTGCTGCTGGGGAAAGGGCAAATAGGTGAACAGAATTGGCTTGTCGTTCCTATTAAAATAGTTGAAGCAAGCAGCTCAATTGTATTGACTGGAAGGAATCTTCCTGTTCCCAAGTCAGCTGAAAAGAATGGGAAACTAGTACAAATAATTCACTGGGAGGAATAACTATTCTTTGCCCCAAACCGGCAGGAACAAATGAAACATCCCCCACCCCTAGAGTCCAACAGATTAGAGAGTCCTTGGTAGGCAATAATTTATTTTGTCTTTTCAGTCTCAGAGGCACAGCCATCTCTTTTTCAACTGTGGCATACTATTGATACCAGAACTAATCATTTATATGATCAGTGGGTTGTTCTAGAAGAAAAGGTGCCCTATTTGCCAAGACATAAATCACTGTCTAAAGTTCACTAGAAAAGAAGGCCACTAGAAATATTGCATACAGTAAATGACATATAAAAATCATTACACAGTAACTTCCTTGGGAAAATGAAAACTCACGCTGTGTTGGCTTTCAATCTCTTCATGTTTCTGTTGCAAAGCTTGTGAAGCCCTAATTGAATCACCGATTCCCCACTGGGTTCTAAGCTGTTCCGAACCTGGCCCTTCCAGCCAGTTCACTACCTATTTAAATCAAAAAGCAGCATGTTCATCATCCCATATAACTTAAAACCAACATAGGACAGGTAGATTTTAAAAGCTTTCTATTATTTAAAACAACCTTTCCCAATGTAGTTCATAGCACATACATAAATAACAGCCTTATTTCCAGAAGAAAAATAAGGAATGGAGAGGTCAGGGTTGGTAAACCCTTTAAGTACAAAATCAAGGGACTAAACAACCTGATCCCATTTTTTTATTCTCTGTGAATCTTAATAACATTGCAGTCTCATGTCAGAAGCAGCATAAGGAAAGGAGAAACACTTCTCATTTTCAACTTGTACTGCAGGTAAAATGCAATGCACTTTTTGTTTCTAGTAAAAGGTAAATTGTTCTAATTTGTGAAATTATGTTATTTCGATAAATTTCCTAAGAAACAACCCTTAGTATACATTATTTTATGTACTATAACAAAAACAAGCATTTGTCAAAAATGTGTAGAAATCTAGAAATGTATCTTACACTGCAGTAGTACTTAAATGTTTTTGACTCCTTGGTTTAACTGGATTCTCTGTATCTAGTTTTAGGATTTGTTTGGAGAGCAGATCGCATTTCAGGTCATATTTATGCAGAAATATTGAAAATTCAGAGGGGCTGGCAAAGCGAACTGTACATGGATAGTAAAGATCCTTCCAGCCTAACTAGTAGCCAAAGAAGGTCATGACTATTTAAGGCTAGCAAATGGAAAATAAACTGTCAGACACTTCCTTCTTGGCCACTTCCATACTTATTTATCTCCCTTCCTAGCCCTTTTAATACTTCCGACGATTTTATAGTTTAAGACACTACATAGTGGTTATATGAATCTGACAGTGTCAACCATTATCCCAGGTATTCTTCCTACCTAAGCTATAAAACATCAATTTTGGCACTACTCACATCAAAGTCAATATGGATGTTTATTACAATATAATACTAAATCAACCCATAGAATCCATTTGGAGGACAGTTCATTAAATTGTATTTGGGGTGCACATAAATCACTTACGAATGACGTGCATATTAACATACAAAGATCTTGGAAGCTTTTGCATCCACTTTTAATCAAGAATAGCAGTTCATGTTATTTATATCGGGAACTAAAGATGAGGATAACTGTTCAAGAAGTCAACTTCAGAAATCGTACTTTGTGGTCAATTTAAAACTGCTAACTAAATTCCTGTTAATAGAAAGTAACTAAAAATGTGTCAATTCCATATTCTAGTTCATTTACTGCATAGTAGTTGATATCTGATAACTATGATTTTAAATAAGGGACAAATACAGTCACTGTTCATTTGCATGCGCATACCTTTTTATTTTTACAAAAATAGAAGTTAAACAATCTGTCAGTCATAAGCATCTGTCAAAAAACTAAACAAATATCAAGAATTGGTTCAAGAATGAGATTCGGACCATTACTGACCTACGAGCTTTCTGACGTGCCTTAAAAACTTAACTTTTCCAGCTAGCCGGCCTGGCCTGATACCTCAAGGTTATTTTAATTGTGGTTAGTTTTAATTATTAATTTAACTCTAATTTTATATTTATTTTTATTATAATCTTAACTGTAATTTTTTAATATATATCAGCAAATTTAATTATTTTATATTGGGTTTTTAATTGTTATTTCTATGTATTTTACTTGCTGTAAACTGCCCCGAGTCCTTTGGGAGAGGGTGCGGTATATAAATTTAATAAACTTGAAGAATCTTATTTGTAGTAACTCTATATGGCCAGAAAGAGAAAGAAAGAATATTTCACACCAACAATTACAGATTTGGGGGGTGGGGGTGGGGGGCTTATGATCGGTGCTCTGTCATTGCAGCATTCCCACAGCCAGCATGTCCCCTGCCAGCAAAGTATAACTGGGAAGATGATGTTGAGTTTTACTACCATCGCTTAGCAATAACAATTCTGGTCCAAACTGCCTTTGTAAGCCAAGGATTGCCTGTATCTTACAGTACAATAAATCAATATCTGCCAGCTTTTATTTCCCTTTCTTTTGATTTTTCCCTTTCCATCATAAAATAATTTGTGATAGAATTAGCTGAAAGCTTGGAAATTGATTTCTTTGATCATTTAGTTTTTCTTATATATTTTTTTAAAATAAAGAGTTCTTTCTCCCCTCACAAAATTATTTAAAAATCTTTAGCAGATGATTTCTAATTTGGTAACTAAAAAAGCGAGAAGAATGCAAGATTTTACTACCAGTAAGTATAATTGATTTCCTATGTAATTCAGTAACAGACCAAAGAAATGACAAGTTGTAATTAGAATGATGCAAACTGAGATTGATGCTCCTGTAAACAAATCTATTTAAATGCATTAATAAAGGCACTTCACTAACTAGATTGCATTTTTCTCAATCAACCCACCTTTGAGTTTTTTTAGACAACTCAAGGCAATGAACATGCATATAACTTCTGCCTATTTTCCCCAAACCACTCTCTTAAGTCTCGTAGTTTCTACCCCAGCATCTTAGCCACTCTACGAAACTGATTCTCTAATATCCATTTCCAGAGCACCACTTGATCTTTCATGACATTTCAATACACAAATTGTTTCAAGTTTATCTTATTATTACTCTGGTGGGGAACAGCCTTGCATTAAAAGGGCAAATTTGGACTCCAATCACTAGATATACAAATTTTATGGTAATGCAATGCCATGATTCAAATTTAAAGGGCAAATGTGATTTGAGCATGCACCTGATACTTGTCAGGAATACCTGAAATCAAGCACACCTTTTCCAGGTACAACACTTAACAGTTGGAAGTGGTAGCTGCATTCATCCAGGAAAAATTGTAGCAGCTTTGAGGTGCCCCCACCAGCTGACACAGCATATTAAAAATCTGTTAAATCTCCATCTAATCATTTTACTAATACAAACAATAGATACAAATGAGTATGCCACTTACCTGCATTACCTTCTGTTGAATTTCTTCCAGCTGAGTTCGTTTGCTCCTTTGCCTGCATACTTCCTGATACCGCGTATACTGTTCTCTAAGAGAATCTAATAACTTCATAACCTGGGGCTGAGCAAGCAGTTCATCATCCATAGGAGACCAAGAGACTCCTCCGTCTGAACCATTAAAACGGCGTTGCTGCAATTCCGATAAGAGCTCATGACCTTAATAGAATATATACATATATATTTATATTAAGTATGCAAATGATATAATGACTCAGGCAAAAAATGAGCTAAAGTTTAATGGGAAAGTCTTTGTGCTGGAAACATAAAGGCTTCTAATTTCAGTTTTTATGTAAATTTTCTGAAGTTAAAACCACAGCATGATATAAGACTGTGGAGTGAAGATAGCAATATCATTTTCTCTCTCTCTCTCTCTCTTTTTTCTCCCACCCCCTGCCTCCCTCTCTCGCAATATGCGAATGTGTACATTCAAATAATAACATTCAAAATAATGACATCCACTTAGCCAGGCTAAACCTATACAAACATTAACTCCATCTGAAATAGAATGAATCTCAGTTTATTTTTATTCATTACTTAGTCTAAGACCTAATCTAGAACATCAGTTTTCTCAATTGACATAGATGTAAAGGACTGGTGGTGATTGGCATCACTTATCTGCAACTTTCAAGAACTGTCCCCAAAGTGAAGAACATGGGAGAATCAAACTGAGTACAACAGCAAGAAGGCAGTGAACAAATGCCCCAATAACAGTTTTAGGATACAAATAATTCCCTGGGCCAATTTTTAATACCTAACTAATCACTGTCTGACACTGTGAAAGCAAATTCTGGTAAAATGGTGATGCACTAAGGTAAAGTAGTTTCTCTCTCCCTAAGTTGTGCAACTGTATCTATAAACTGTTTTCAGAAAAGCTGGCATGTAGAAATACCAAGTAAACTACTTTCAGAATTTGGGGGGAAATACAATAGCTAGACTGCTTTTGGCCTCCATCCAACTTAATTCTTAAATAAGTCTATCTTTAAAGAAATTTTAATTCATACTTGCTTATTGTTTTCACAGATAAATTCAATAATTTCAGCAGAAAGAGAGATTAGTATTTTATAACTCTACTGCTGCTATTCCCGGAAATTAGGGCGAAACAGAATAGTTATACCATGTTTCTTCAAAAATACGCCTGGATCTTATTTTATTTTGACGCCCCCAAAAAACTGGCTAGGCTTCTTTTTTAGAGGTGTCTTAATTTCACACACACCCCATGAGCCTCACCTGTCCACCAGGCTACTTCTTTTGCAGCCCAATGCACCTTATCTGGCTACCGGTTAATTTTGCAGCCGAAAAGGACAGCACAAATACCGCTTCTCTTTCTGGGCGCAGCACTTCTGTTTGTTGGGCCGCTTCCCCCAAGCTGGCAGCTTCGCAGCTGTCACTTTGCTTTTTCCTTCTTGGCGAGCCTCCCCATAAGAGGAAAAAAGCATGGCTGCTGAGCACATTCCCAGAAGTCTCGCCACCACCCAGATTGTGTGCGGGTGTTCGGCTCTTTCTCGGGGTTCCGCCAGCATCTGCAGATGCTCTGGCAATCCTCCCAGTATGGCGAGCTGCTTCAGCTTGGGCCCCAGTTGGCTGATTCCCTAGCTAGCTCCGGATGAAGTTGGCAGTTCTGTGGCCAGCTGCTTTGCTTTTTCCTTCTTTTAGGGAGGCTCGCCAAGAGGCAAAAAGCAGTGACGGCTGCGAAGCTGCTGGCTTCGGGGAAGCAGCCCAACAAACAGAAGTGCTGCACCCAGAAAGAGCAAAACTGGTATTTGTGCTGCCCCAGCATGCTGCAGCTGGACAGTTTCTGCAACCACCACCACCCCATGCCACCGCCACTCATGCGGCCATAGACATTTCCCGGGCTTATTTTCAGGGTAGGAGTAATATTAGACCTACTGCCAAAAAATTAAGGTTGGGCTTATTATTGGGTTGGGTCATGTTTTCATAGAAACACGGTATATAGAAATTCTATGTTTAAGAAGAATAGAAAAATTTTCATAAATGCATTATTTTATAGTAATTAACTATAACTGATTAACAGTATGGACTTTAGTTGGCTTTAAGTGGCTGATTCAGTTTATGTTTATGCCACTCATGAGTTTAAAAAATGATGCCATATTGGACTGATATACCTGTCTGCAGAACGGTCTCAGGATCAACAGATGGAAGAAAATTTAAATCTATAGACCTTGAAAGAGAAAAATAATTTATTGTGAATGAAAACAGAAGTTTTAAGAATTAAAAATATATAAAAATATGCAAATTTCTCTTTTTCTTTCCCATTGTGAATACTGAGGCCATGTTACCTTTCAGTACACATCTGTCCAGGTCCAAGGAAATTTTCAAAATCTCAGGAATGTGTAACATTTTTAAAATTGTTTAGATTATTTTTTAAAGGAAATGAGTAAATAAGAACTTAGAAATATATTATTAATATAAAGAGAACTTTCATATGTCGTCTCAGAACATAATCTCAAATACATTACTGCAATATAACAGCAAATGCAGTCATAGTATTATTTAACTATACCAAAAATGTAAGGGAGCTATAGAGTGTTACAAGAATATTTGTATGATCAAGCTAGAAGCAAAAAGAAAGACCACAACAATAGCTAGAAACACCACACTTTTGATAATTAAGATTCTCCTGAAATTATCTATGGAACAATTAATAACAAGAAAAGTATTACCTCTCTTTTTCCTGTTGGTTTCCCTTATCACTTCCACTGTTGATTAATGCAAGCTCATCAAGTAAGGATGTAGATTCTTTTGTAAACTTCTCAAATGCCTATATAGAAGAGTGAGTTAGCATTTCAGAGACTGAATTTTACCATTTAATGTCTGAAATTTGAGGTACAGTTCTCTTACCGTACGAATTATATGAACGAATTATAAAGATGGTGGTTGGTCTTTACGTTTTGTGTTAATAGCAACTGCCCTATCACAGAAATGTGTTACTTTTACATCCACTGATTCAAGAAGTCCTCATTTAATGACTGTTAGCAATGACCATTTGAAGTTAAGACTTCGAAAAATCTACTTATGCCCCTTCCTCTAAGTTACAACTGTTGCACTTCTTCCTGTGGTCACATGATCACACTATGGGTGCTCGGTGAGTGGCTCACATTTACAACAAGTTGCAGCATCCTGTAGTCATGTGACCCCAATTTGTGGTTTTAAATTTTTTTTTTTTTTTGCTATTTTCCAATAGAAAATACCCAAAAATGGCAATTGGATACGCTGGATTCACCTAATAGCCCACATAATTTGCTTCATGACTGTGATGACTCACTTTACAACCGATGTAAAAAAGTTGTAAAAGTGACTTTAGTCACGTGGTGCCTAGACTCACAACCACAAAAACACACGACTGTGTTCAAAATTCCATGTTCCATTGTGGTCACAAATTTAGGATTACCTCTGTAATTTCCTGACGACACCCAATGCTTTGGTTAAGTGCTCAGTCATAACCATTTAAAGCAAAACTAGACTAAGGATATCATCAAGTTAAACAGGACTTTAGGTTATGATCGTTGACTGCTGGACACAAACTTTTAAAAATCCAAGCCTGTTTTGCAAAACTAGTCATTATGATTTGATAGCTGCTGCAACTGCTGTTGAGAATCCATTCTAAGAAACTTCATTCAACATTAATCATTATACTGTTTTTTTTTTCTCTCAAGGGTAATGATGAGTATCAAGGATGTGTACACTGGTATATGTCAATGGAATGGAATGTAAAGTAAAACATACTAGTCATAATGGCAGTATCAAGAATTTTTCAGCAGAGAATTTTTATGTGTGTTGAAATAACCAATCAAAGAGAAAATATTCAAATAACAAGTAAGGATAATGTTAAGATTCCTCTATTGTCAACCAATATATGCCATAAGAATCTTAATCTTTATTTTCATGCAATTCAGCATGAATTACAATCACACTGGCTATCTGCAGTTACTGAATAACTACACATGCATTTTTATTTTTTCAATCGTGTCCAATTCTTGAAGACTGCTTGGTCAAGTCTCTGCAATTGCTCTGGCAAGTTTTTTTCAAAATGGTTTGCCATTGGCTCCTTCCTAGGGCTGAGAGCAACCAGCTCAAGGTCAACCAGTTGGCATTGTGCCCAAGGCAAGACTAGAACTGACAGTCTCCTCATTTCTAGCCTGACACCTTAACTACTATACCAAAGTGGCTCTCATACATGTATCTTATCTGTATTATATTTAATTTTGCTTATTAGAATATGTAACATCAAAAAAGAAGATTGAGAACCGTAAACAATTTTGTTTCATTTAGATTTGGTACATGGCAAAAAACTAACTATCCTTAAACATCAAAGTTTTATCAGGAAATATTCACAATTATTACAATCTATGTAGCCAATGAAGATAAAAAAAAATCTGTAATCCTGAATTGTCAACTAATGATAATAATATGTGTGGATTTTTTTAACCTCCAGGGAGTGCTAAATGCAATTGTATATACTACATGCAACTAGATTATATTTCTTGACAATTATATTGAGAAAGAAAAACATTTGCCAAGAAACTAACCAGTCTTTTGTTCAGCCAATCCATATGATCATAGGTAAGACTTCCTCCAAAATCTTCTGTTAGTTGAGATGGTTCTATGTATCGAGTAAGCTTGTTGGCAGATACCAAAATAACCTATGTGAGCCATTAAATGAGAAATCAACAACTTAGAATTTTGTGTTAGAAAATTAAATACTGTATTATGTTTCTAACTATCCATTCTTTCATAGTAATGTTGAAGTATAACCAACTTTTAGCTATTACACTTTAATAAATAAATAGGCATATTTTAAAATGCATCAATTAATATTTTAAAGAAAAGTCTTAATATCTTATCACTTGGAACAAATATTGATCATTAATATACAGTTGCAAGAAAAAGTATGTGAACCCCTTGGGATTACGTGGAGTTTTGCATGAATTGGGCATAAAATGTGC
>JAEANM010017303.1:0-12991 GCA_017656035.1 Myanophis thanlyinensis
TGCCCTGCTTACAAAAACTGCCCACCCAGTCACATGACCCCCCCAGCCACACCCACCAAGCCACGCCCACAGAACCGGTAGTAACAAAATTTGAATTCCACCATTGTACAGTGGTATTAACACTTCATGTGATCTTGATTCTAGCCCTTTATTTATGCAGCCTTTATTAACCAGGTCTGATCCTTCCACATTTTGACTTGTTGACATAGCCAATTTTAAAATAGCTATTTTACAAATGACAGACTAATGAGGTTTCAGAACAATAAACGGAGACTTGATAGTCATTTTTCAGGGACGATACAGCTAGTCCTCCACTTATGACCACAACTGAACCCAGAATTTATGTTATTAAGTGAGATCGTTGTTAGTGAGTTTTGCCCCATTTTATGACTTTTCTTGCCACAGTTGTTAAGCGAATCATTGCCATTGTTAAATTAGGAACAGTTGTTACATAAATCTGGCTTCCCTCTTGACTTTGCTTGTCAGGACATCGCAAAACATGATCGCATGACACTGCAACCGTCATAAATATGAGCCAGTGGCCAAGCATCTGAATTTTGACCATATGACCATGGGCATGCTACAACAATCAGTCATAAGTCACTTTTTTCAGTGCTATTGTAACTTTTAATGGTTACTAAACAAATAGTTTTAAATCAAAGACTCCCATATAGGGTAGTGGTTCCTATAATGGACTACCAAAGATTACCATATAGAATAGTAGTCCCCAACCTTTGGGGGATCTGTTTCATGAAAAGCGATTTTTCCACAAACTGGGGATGGTGGTTTTGTGCTCTACCTAGATTCCATGAAGCTTCACTCACTTTTGCAACCTGATTCCTAGACATCCATGAACTGGTACCAATCCATGGATTGGTGTCATCGACACAGAGTTGGAATCTGTGGGGGGGTGGGAGATAGAATGGGAGCCAGCAGAGACCGAGAGAATGGCTCCTTTGGCCTTGAGGGAAACTGAGGAAGGGCAGAGTCAGTCCAGGCAAGGCTTTCCTGAGGCTGTAGGGCCTGCAGACAGGGAAAGCTCAGGAGACGAGCAAGGACTACCCCCTCCTGATGCAAGAAGACATAGGGAGGACAGACGGCAAGATCAACACTGGTTGAACAGGCTACGAGGGAGGAATGTGTCCTTCCCCCTCTCACAAGGCACACCTGGAAACTGAGATATAAGGAAGTGCCGGTGGGAGAGGTATTTATTGGGAACAAGCGTTGAGATTGTGTAGCCTTGTGTTTGTGATTGCAAAAGGCTGGAGTTTTGCTGGCCCTGGTTCCTGGGTGGAGGGGCTAACCTGGCTTGTTGGACTGCTGGCCCTGGTTGCTGTGTGACTACTCTTGCCCCCTGGGATATTTGCAGCCAGAGGCTGCTGCAGGTGCATGTGGGAGCTGTACTCCAGGACTGTTAGTGAGTGCGGGAACGGTTTTGGGGCACATTTGGACAATAAAGAGAAGTTGGACCAGTTCTTTGACCATGTTACTTTTGTGCCACACCCCGGGTCATCACAATTGGGAGTTGGGGACCCCTGATATAGGGAATCCTGTAGCATGGGTTAGAACTGATGACCTCTTAGGTCACCTCTAGCTCTGTGATTCTATAAAACACTTCAATTAGTTGATTACAAAGTTGCATAATTCTCCAAGTTACTGAGATCAGTCCTCAATGCATACAATTTTTCTCAACACATTTATAAACAGCAAGATGGAAAGCGTATAAATTTAATAAATAAATAAAAAGATATAGTTTGTCTTAAATGCTTTTAGGATACATGGAAGCAGTTGGCATATAAAACACTAGAACTAATTTTTTTCCAAGGCTGTACTATTTCTAAATGTTTAAAAGCTACATGATATTTTTTCCCAAGATTATGTCGCAATCATTTTGTAGTTAACAATTAAAGTATGTTGAAGCGTCAGTGGCCAATTTGTTTTCCAGAAACAGCTGCGTTCAGATTCCCAGATTTTCTGCCACTTCCAGAAAATTTGCTTCCAAAAACAGCCAGCCAAATGTTTCTCTGCCAACCTTCCCCAGTCTGGCACTCTTCCGATATGTTGATGCTCATTTTTGAAGAATACTTTACAACTTCTTTCAAGATGAAAAGATTGCCATGATATTGCCAAGTCTAAACTCTGAAATGGCTCATGTAGGGTTTCTAGAAAAACACAGTTCCTTTCTGTTTTGCAGTTCAGATATCATGATTTATAAAGATGGATAAAATGCTTCTGCAAGCACACTCCTTCTGTGTTTGGAGTTGCATTTCTTTTCTAATATCTCCTTAGTTGCCCTTTAAATTAGTATATCATTAATGTGGAGCAGTAGAACTGCTACAGTACCTTTGTAAAAGTGCTCTTCAACATTTTCAGGTAAGTATATCGGTATTCTGTATTGGTTCTAGAACTGATGGCTTTTTAGGAACTACAGATAGTCCTCACTTAACAATTGGTCACTCAGAAACAGTTCAAAGTTCCTATGGACCTCCTGAAAGCTACTTATAACCCGATTTCAAAGTTCTGATGACTGCAAATTGTCCCCTGCAGTCACATGATCATATTTTGATCAATTGATCAATGGTTTGCTTTTATGGTTTTTGCAGAGTCCTGTGACTCTGATTTTCAGCGGGTTTTTGCTCATTTTGATCAACAAATCATTTTGATCAACAAATGTGTTGTCTTGTATATTGGTAAATGTAATCAGAATGTCAAGTATAAGCTAGGTGGTTTTGAACTAGCTAATGACCCTCACTTTGTCAAGGACCTAGGTGTGCTTATCTCTAATGAACTCTGCCAAAATTCATTGTAACAGCATTGCCAAAAAAGCATTAAGAGTTGTAAATTTAATTTTGCAGTTTTTTTTTCTGGAAATATTTAATTGTTAATTAGAGTTTATAAATTCTATGCTAGACCAATCTTAGAGTTTTTTTCAATTGTTTGGAATCTCCACCATATATCTAATATCAGTACAATTGAGTGGGTCCAGAAGTACTTCACAAGAAAAGTCTTGCACTCTTCTGTATGCAATAGAATTCCCAATGCTACGAGGCTCGAAATTCTCAGTTTGGACAACTTAGAACTGTGCCAGTTGCGGACAGACCTAGGTATTGCATATAAAATTATACACAGTAATGTTCTACCTGTAAATGATTTCTTTTGTTTTAATTGCAATAGCACGCACACTAACAACCGCTTTAAACTCAATGTAAATCATTCCAAACTCAACTGTAAGAAATATGACTTTTGTAATAGAGTTGTTGAAGTCTAAAATGCTCTGCCTGATTCAGTTGTCTCAGCTACAAAATATAGTTTCAGTCGCAAATTGACTTCCATGGACCTTACATCATACCTAAGAGGTCAGTAGGGGGGGCGTGCATAAGTGCACAAATGTGCCTATCGTCCCTGTCATTGTATTTTCTTATTTTTTTTATTCTTGCGTCCGTTTTTTCCCTTATTGTTTAACAAATTGTAATAAATAAATAAAATAAAAAGAAATAAATTTCCAGTGTTTACTTCTGGTTTCCGGCAAAAATACCCATAGGGGAAAACAGATGGTTTAACAACTGCTGCGTTTTGTTAAACAACCACCACAAAAACTTGTAAAATCAGGTGAGGTCATGTGGTGATCCATGTACTATAGCAATTACCACGATTTACAGCCATAATTCCAGGCTTAGTTACTTAATTATAAGTTGAGAACTATGTGTAACAGTATTCATCAGCCCATTTGTCACTATTTGCAGTGCAGCAATGTGTGTCCAACAGGGAGGGGGGGGAGGGGGGGCAGATCTCCAATTCATGCTTTCCAAAAAAAACAAACAACCCTTTACGTTAGGCTGCCTTGCCTATTTTGTCTCCTGACAAAGTAGCTAGTGAGGACTGCATGCAAAAACAAGGCTTCAGAAATCTTTTAATGCTGCATTCTGAAGCCATTATATTTTCCAAACATGGGACATATTTTTAAAATAAAATTATATTGCAAAGTGTGCAGCTCAGCTTCTCTGAGATAACCCTTCATTCCCTGAATTCATGTGCCTAAATAGAAACACAATCAACTACCAAAGGAGTTGCTCAACTTCATTCTAGAATAGTGTTCCCTAGGGAAATGGCAGGGAATCCCAAACAGTGTTTCCGATGGCAGGGTTTAAATATGAAAGGGATTTTGACAGCTAAGTGCTCCCAAGTTTCTACCATTTCCTCAGGAAATGAAGACTAATGGTATCACAAAGTCTGCTCTGTTCCTCATTTCCTCACCTCCAAGAGGGTCTATTCCCGCTTTTTGCTTTGTCTGAAGCAAAAACAAATGTGAAATCTCAGTATGAATCATGCTGGTGCCCCATAAATATATTTATCTTGTTTGAGATAATTATCTCAACTGACTTGATAGAACTCTTGAATCTCTTATTAAATATGTAAGACACATGTTCATTAAGCTATCCAAGTCTTTGCCTTTTCACAAGAATGTTGAACCAAGCAATTTGGTTGCAAGTAAGAGGTTGACTTCTATTTTTGAGTTTAAAAGTTGTAAAAAAAAAAAAAGTTGGGCTATGCTACATTTCCATCTCCAAATCCCAGTTAAAACAATGAGGGTTCAAAGGTGGGCCTAAAACACTGCAAAATAGCCAAATGATCTGCACATGTCACAAGTAGCAATAGCAATAACACTTATTGCTATAAGTGTTGTATGCCGTTTCACAGTGCTTTACAGTAAGTGGTTTACAGAGGCAGCAAATGACCCCCAACAATCTGGGTCCTCATTTTACCGACCTCAGAAGGATGGAAGGCTGAGTCGACCTTGAGCCGGTGAGGATCGAACTCCTGGAAGCGGGCACAGTCAGCCTGCAACGCTGCATTCTAACCACTGCGCCACCACCACCACCACAGCTCCTTTCCTCCTTCTCAAAAGTCGAAATACATGACACGTCAGGAATTAACTATTGCTGTTCTTTCACGACAGTGCCAAATTTATTTCTGAGGTCGTCACTGTAGGGCCAGCCCGGCTGAATCATTTGGGTTAAGGTAAAGAAAACACCTTGCTGTTGTCCCAGTTCCTGAAAATCTGGGCAGAGGATCAATCTCATTTTCACTTCTCCCCTGTGGCCAGTTACCCAAACAGTAGGGGATGAAACTGCCTCATTGCAGCTCCTGTGCCAGTTATAACAGGAAAAGTGGGCTGCTCTCCCATTTGTTCATTGTTAATATGAGAGAAGAGAGATTTGCAGTGTCAATATTGCTTCCAGTCATTACAGCCTGCCTGAAGCGAGAGTTTCTGGTTTCAGGCTGCAATACACTTGGCTACCAGGGAATAAGAGTCAGAGAAGAGAGCTTCTGCTGTGTAGCACATGTACATGCTATCCAAAAGTCCCACACGTGCTTTTTGGGTTGGCGACAGCAAGAACATTTGCACAAAAAAAGGTTGACGAAATTATTTGAAAATTTAAGTATTCAATATTGAAGGCAGCCTGGAGAATTTTTGCATGCTATGTAAAATCCTCCTTGCCATCATAATAATCCTGGAGCGTTCAGAGCAAAGGGTGCAGCTCAATGCTATTCTTGTCACCCCTAGGAAACCCCAAAACAGGTAAAGAATTATATGGTCACAAACAGAATGGAACTTCACTCAAAGAGTTGTGACCTTTCATTGTGGGTGACCCCAAGCTTTGGACAAAAGGGGCAGGTAGGGGCAGTACTTTTAACCATTTAATTCTGCTATACTTTTAGGAAACCAGGAGTTGGGCCACTAGAACCATCTAGTGGTTAAAGATCTGTCACTGCAATTGTTGCTTTATGCTTGAAGGCAAGCAACAATAAGGTGTGTGTGTGTGGCATGACATTTTTGCTTCTTTTGCATGAGAGAAAACCCATTGTTTTTCTTTCAATTTTTTTCTCTTCCACCTTTTCCCTGTACCATGTTTCTACTACTCCCATAGCTAAATCTCTATGGAATTTGGGATTCAAAGAATATAACAGTTTATATAACTGATATAACTTTCTTTTTTTGTTTAACATTGTTTTTTTTTTTAAAAGAGCGCTTCATTCTGCTTGTACAGTGAAAGGTTTTTTTTCAAGTCCAAGTCAGACTTTGATTCCAGTATATTAACATTGGACAAAAGAATATTGCAATGTTTTTTTAAAAAAGTTTTAGAGTTGTTTATAACTTGACCAAGTAAGGAGTATGGGAGTCAAATCCAAAATGCGTGGAGGGCACCAGAATGGGAAATGCAGATTGTGAATGTAACAAGCATGAAGAAAAATGTATTTGGCTCAGTTCAGGAATGCAGTTGATCCTTTTCCTTCTTCTGAAAGGACTGTAATGTAAACACAATTCTCAATAGTACATCTGTGATACTTGCAAGTTTAAGATTTATTGTGGCAGCTAGAGAACACTCTGAATTAAATTCATGTTAAAGATTACTAGATATCTAGTGTTGATCAGAATATGCTCTAATCCCATTTTCCAAGAATTCAGACTTACTGAAAGCCATTCTGTTGAAATCAGGATGAGCTGACCCTTTATAGCTTAATTCCCATTTATTTCCCTGGTCTTATTTCAAAAGGACTCTGATTTGTTCATTGACTTAATCAAGATCTTGCTATACAATGGGACTTTGCAAACCTTTCCTTATGAATGATTTGGTTTGGTTTTAGAAACTGTAATCTGCAATGCCAACACTAGAAACATTTGGATCACACATTTGGATCACACATCTTGACCACGGTAAAGCAATTGATTAAATTTACATAGACTTCTGTACAGCTCTTGATTCAATGGTGCACGACAAACTACTGTTGAAACTAAGTTCTTACAGCATCTCTGGATCCCTGCACAAGTGCATAGTCGCTTTACTGTCCAACAGGCAACAAACAGTCAAAATACTGAGGGCCCAATCAAATCCGGCACCAGTTAACAGCAGTGTCCCCCAAGGCAGGGTTTTAGGACCCACACTCTTTCTGCTTTACATCAATGACCTATGTGATCGTATTAAAAGCAGCTGTGTCCTCTTCGCTGATGACGTAACATTATTTAACATGACTGTCAATGCTGCTGCCCTACAAAGCAACCTTGATTATGTGTCAGAATAGTCGCACATTTGTCAGTTCCAATTCGCAACTAATAAATGCTCTGTCCTACACATTGGCAAAAAAAATCAGAACACCAAATACAAATTGGGCAGAAGTGATCTTATAGATGACCCTCACTTTGCCAAGGACCTAGGAGTACTCCTCTCAAACAGTCTAAGCCCCAGAGCTCACTGTAACAACATTGCCAAAAAGACATTAAGAGTTGTTAACCTAATCTTGTGAAGCTTCTTCTCCAGTAATATTGTATTGCTAACTAGGGCTTACAAAACCTTTGCCAGACCAATTCTTGAATATAGCTCATCCATCTGGAATACATACTGTATATTGGATATTAACACGATTGAGCGAGTCCAGAAATATTTCACAAGAAGAATACTCCGCTCCTTTACTCACAATATAATCCCTTATGCCACCAGACTTGAAATTCTGGGCTTGGACAAGCTGGAACTGTCCTGCCTGCAATCCGATCTAAGCATAGTACACAAAATTGTCTGCTACAATGTCTTACCTGTCAACGGCTACTTCAGCTTCAACCACAGTAATACATGGGCAAACAATTGATACAAACTCAAGGTAAACCACTCCAAACTCGATTGCAGAAAATACGACTTCAGCCACAGAATGGTCAACACCTGGAATGCTCTATCCAACTCCATTGTTACATCCTCAAACCCTCACAGCTTCAACCTCAAACTGTCTCCCATGGACCTCACCCTATTCCTAAGAGGTCCGTAAAGGGGGTGTGCATAAGCACACTATGTGCCTACCATCCCTGTTTTACTGTCCCAATTTATCTGTACTTACTTCCTTTGTTTATGTTTACGATTATACCTATACCTGCTATCTTGTACACGTTTGACAAATAAAATAAATAAATAAATAAAATTTAGCTATGTTTGCTTTTCATGAGACTTCTCGGTTCCAGGAAACAAACTTCCTTCCAACAGAGCTATAGTGCTCAGGGTGACTTGGAAAAGGAAACGTAATGAAGCTAGTTTAAATTTATAGTACAGAAATGCTTTTTTTTTTTATTAACAAGCCTCAGGCCATCCACAACAAATCTGGATGTGGATTTGAGTGGGTGATCCTCAGGAAAACAAAGAAAGAGAGACTGACCGTTTGCCTCCAAAGTCAGAGAGCCAGCTCGGTTTCCTGTAGTTTTCCTGAGACCATGGCGGAAAGAAGGGGTTTTCCCCACCTCGCCAGCTGTGTGCATTGTTAGGAGTTGCTTTGAGTATTGTAATAGAGGGTAGATGGGGGAATGGCAAAAAAAAAAAAAGGTCATTGAAAATTATTTACATTTTTAAAGTACACACTCATTATATGTAACGAGTGTTAGCATTTTGTCTAGATTTGGACACAGATTTCCTAATTTGCAGGCATTTTTATTTTTTGATCAGGTAGGTAGCAGCAACCAACCTTGGCTGATTTCAAGACCTGAGCAGGATGATAGCAATAGCAATAGCACTTAGACTTATATACCGCTTCATTTGACACTTGGGATATGAGAACACCAGGAAATACGAAATACCAGTAATGCATGTGGACTCACACACACATACATACACACACTCACTAAATAAAGTTGGCCGGGTAACATTGGACTAGTCACACTCTTTCAGCCCTAGTAGCATTCTGGACTAGCCCGATGGATTTATAACTATCACTTTCAACAAAGAGGCCCTCATCCTGCAATGGATTGATTTTAGGGAAATTTTATATTTATGGAAAAGGCAAGGGCCACAATATTTCCATATTGTTGTTAACAAAGCTGCACAGCAGTCAAAGAAGCTAAGCTCCACTTGAAGGCAGTTACATTTTAATATTACACATCTGAAAATCATTCTGCTGTCTGAGTCAGAAAAGAATTGTTTATTTATTTATCCTTTTCCTGGATACTTAAAAGTTGAAACAATTCTTGTTCTGGAGGCAAAGTTCTCATTAGCATGAACACCCATGCATGTTTTTGCCCAATATCCGTACAGCCTGCAATAATGATTCACGCTTATTAAAATAGGGTTATGAATAAAGATTCAGTAGAAATGGAACTTCTATGACAAATCCCGTATGCTAAGGAAACAATTGTGTTAGTTAATAATTGAAAAAGTAAGTTTCCCCGCATCTGTTAACCCCTCCCCCCTTCCTGCTGTAAAGGGGCACCGAATAGGGTGGCTGAATTCTCCACCAAAATTTTCAGAGGAATGGAACAAAGATGATCACAAGTTTTCTAATGCTACGAAATTGAAATGTTTTTTTATATCTCATTTGCTGTTTCTTGTGAAAAGAGAAATGAGGGAAGAAACAATGAGAAAACAAATGAAGAAAGGTTACAAATAGAAGATGTCACTTTTACTGGACTTCCTTTCTATCAAATTACATTAGATGGAACAATGACACAACAGCAAATTTTCCTAGTAGAATGCCAAACCATCTAATCTGGCTCAGCTGCCATTTTAATTCTGATCTCCTTGTTATCCTCTAAATCATGGTAAACTCTCAGAATGAAAATAATTATTTTTGACTAAATCAGATGGATGAAGAATTCCCATCCATAGGTGGGAAGTTGTACAGTGAGAAGTGACATAATTTAATTGCTAATTTATTGCCCCCAATCCATTACTATGCATCAACAAATGCAAAGGCTAAATATATGCCTTTGCACACTTTATTTTAGATTTCCTTTGCTTACTGAAAATTCAGGTAAAAATAATTCTCAACAACCATTCATATGTAAGCTTCATTCATTCATTTGATGGATTCCTTCAGCACCCTACTTTTTATGAAGTCTATCTTCATAGGAGAGTTTAAAGGACAGTGAATTGAGTTTTAATGCTAATTAAAACTAAAACCGTCATATGAAATATCTAAGTCACATTCAAAGGCCAAGCATGTTCTAGAATGTTTACAGCCTCATTTGGACATCACTGACGTTAAATAAAGCCTGATTGTTATTTTGGCCCAAGGATTGTATAACTCTACAAGATATTATAAATCACTAGTATGGAAGTGACTAAAGCAAAAAGCAGTGCTGACGAGACTCAAATCACATGCTTAGGATTCTCTTAAAACCAATGAATTGTTTTCCTGAAAACACAGTTCTAAATTGATGAGGCCTCCACAGAAAAGGAGGATGTTGATATTAGTAATAGTTGAGCCTATATGAGGAGTCATGGTCTGCTTCTTACAATGTATTAATTATCTCTTAATTCCAATTGGAACTGAGTTTATTAAACATTGTCACACTTTTTCTGTATCACTGCCTTGTCCTGAATGAACAACACAACTAGCTTATTCATTTTTGACTACTCTTACTAAATCTGTGCTGCATAAATCCACACAATGACAAGATATTAGCTAGAGTAGAGAGAAGCTGTTTCTTTGCTGATGCCAAGTAATTACCATAGTTGATTGTTGAAACCCAGACCTACCTTTGCTTATGCTAAAACTTTGGCTGGTTAATAAAAGGAACATAGAGTATGGTGGTCCCCAAGCTAATGTAGCTATACATTCTGTTTGAGCTACCTGGTGTTTAATTTATCACTTGGTGCCCGGACTAAAGAAATAACTCCAAATTTTGAAAGACTAGGAATAAACACTCTTTGCAGTTCTATGTAAACTTCTCAAATTCCAAGTTTACAAACTAGGATTAAAATGAGGTCGTTACTCTGGAATGTTCATTTAACTATGTAACTTGCACATTGTGTTTTTATGGATCCAAGAAAAATTCTATTGAGATGAATTTTGTATGAATAAATGGAATAAAATGAGGGCCAAAATATATGTGGTACAAAGTCCATCTATACTCAAACAACTTGGGGACAATAGGGCTACAACAGGAAAAGTCAAAATGAAATGGAATGTGTAAACTCATCCTTTCTCGGACGCATTTTTCGTCAGCATTTCTAACTACGCTTTGTGCTAAATTTGGGAAACCCACTGTTCCTCAAATCCTGTTGCATCATTAGTCTGTGTAATCACATAAACAAAGAAAAACAGGGCTGGTTCTAATTCTGCTTTTCAGAAGTTGCGTTCTTTTTGAAAAGAGAATTAATTTTAAAGGGTATCCTCCTCTTTTTGGCCAGTTTGGGTATTGCTTCCCCACCAGTTCTCTCCCTCCCCCTCAAATGCTTTCATTTGATTACTAATTTATTACTGACTAATCCAATATTCTACATTTTCATTCTAACCTATTTTATTTGACAGTGGAGTAAAGTCCAGGCCCTTGTGATTTCATAATTGTTTAATTAAGAGGGAAGCATTCCAACATTTTTGTACCCCATTTCCATTCATCTCTCTGTACCCCAAAGTCATGTTTCCACATTTATTTCCCAGCATGTCAGGGTATTTCATAAAGCCCGTCTTGTTTTCTGAGATGCTTTTCTATGGACATGGTCTCCCCCCCCCCCATTTTTCCCTCTGGGATCTCCTTTTGCTCCCCTTTTCCAGGTGACTCTGAAGAAAGCAGATTAGTATCATCAGTTGACAGAAAACGGTTGGTTCTTTTTGGTTCTTGCATTCTTGAGCTCACACCATATCATTTTTCATAATCTTCACTTATTTGGTTAGCAAGCTTCCAATTGCTTTGCAGTCTGTTCATGCTAGACAAATGCATAGCTTGCGGGAGGAAGCAAGTGGTTTTCTTTTTGTCCTGTGGAGAAATATTTATCAGTTCGGGACCCATGTACATACAGACACTATGAAGGGACAAACAAGTGCTAAGACCATTCACTGACTGACAAAAATGAAGGTAACCATGACAAATGCATTTCGCAAGCATCCCAATATTCCTTTTCCACACTTATGTACTGGCAGACAATCATATCACCATAAAGGCAGAAAAGTACGGACATCCCCAATGGAGTCTGCATGCATTTTATCCTGGTTCTGATTTTAATATTTCAATCAAACTATCGCAATCTGTTTTTTCCCCTCGTAGCTCAGTGAATAGTCTTTCTGATATCCAGTGCTGGATAAGACAATATTTATTTAACTATATGTACTTATTAAAAATAAATTATTATAAATAACAAACCATGCTTTCTTTATTGCTTTGTTTGGACAGCATCTGGTGCCTGTCTGCACAAAATTTTCAGTTTTGAATCTTATTAAAACTGAGGACAAATGTAACTTCAAGAATTCTCTTATGGGTTACATTGGACTCCTGGTGACTTTATGGACACAGTGATTCATTTTTTCCAATAGAGAAGTGGTTTCCCTTTCCTGCCTTCTAGGATTTTTCCTCCAGTTTCCAGCCTAGTCCATGTCTTGCCACTTTCTAGATGAGCTAAGATCAGCAGGATTGAGATCAACAGTCTTAAAACAAATACCTTGCAATTAAATACACAAGATTTCCTATACAAGTCCTTTTTCATGGGAAATGCTGCAAGAGGCTTAATTTCCAGTCCTGCTTCAGACTCAATTTTTTTTAAAAGATGGTAGAGGTTGGAGTGGGGGAATGAAATAAAGCCCCCATGCTATGGTTTCGAAGTGCTCCAGCTGCCAGCATACTAGTTCCAGTTTTGGGCTTGGCAATTCCCGGAATATCGTTTGTTCTTAAGAACCAATGACACTCCCATTCATTTATCTTTCTCTCCATTAAATTGTTTGTAATTTTGGAATCTCAGCAAACATGTTTTGCATCAATATTTACATTGGTTTGGAATTCGTTTGCGTTTGCACTCAGCCTTGCTCATGCAGGACTTTCCGGGTACATTTAAGAGAATTCATGTTTGGGGAATCCAGTAAGCTTTATAAGAAGCACAATTTCCTGCCATCTCAAGTTTGGGGACATCAATCCTGACTGGACAGCCAGAGGTTCCCTTCCCCCAAATGTGAAGGTGAAGGAATAACATTGGAAACGCTAGTGTGCATAAGACGGACAGCAAATTTATTTATTTATTTATTTATT
>JAEANM010017304.1:0-12990 GCA_017656035.1 Myanophis thanlyinensis
TCAGTGGTTTCATTGCACACCGTATTCCAGAAATCGATCTCTGTTCACTTGAGATCACTTTTGTGATTTACTCAAGTCTCCGGGCCAGGCTCTTTCATTTATTTATTTCTCTCTTTTAAAATAAAAAATAAAATCTAAGACAATCAGCACAAATTTGTCTGCCTGGCTGTTGTATAAAATTATTTCTAGCTGTCATTCCAATATGCTCACATTTCACAACCTGCCAAGGCAACCTCCTCCTAATGCAAGGGAAAGGAACAGCCCCACTTAATTCAATTTGTTTAGCTTATTAGTTAACAAAGATGCATGAGGTTATTTCTCCAATGTTAATCAATTAACAATCAGGTAGCAGCCGCCTTCTCCTTTACAAAAGAGCATTAATAAAATGGGCAGTTGTTTTCTTTCACCAGTAAATTCTGGACATATGTTGTACAATGCACAACTGTTGGGGGGGAGGGCTGGGGAAGGGGTGATGCAGATAAGTAACTTGTTCAAGCTACGGTGCATCTGACTTCCAAGGATCTTAGGCATAACGGTATACAGTAGCACCCATAACTGTAAGATACAACTCACAGCTCTCCCTTCCCACTTTCCTGTCTGGAGTTATACCATAGGGAAGAAATTTTTAAAGAGTTCCTTGAAGCATTGGGATTTGAGTTCAGTCTCCTTCCCCCACCCCACCCCACCCCAGCAAGTGCCTCCCACTTCATTTATTTCTCTGGAATAATGAGGCATCTTAGTTAAAACAGTAGTAGAAAGGGAGGAGGAGGAGGAGGAAGAAGAAAGAAGAAGGAATGCAATGCACTCAGGAAAGCAAAAAGGCAGGAGTCCCCCCACCTTTATATTAATTAACATAAAACATGTGCAAGAGTGCTCCACTGGTTATCCCACAGGACAATGTTCCTGGGACCAGTCTTACACAGTTGTTATTTCCATGCAATGCACCATCGTTTCTTATGTCCTCCAGGGTGGTAGAAGCAAGATCAATTTCATACATTCTATTCCAGTTTCTGAGGCATTAGTGATTATTGTTATTATGGAAAAGTGAACTACAATCATCAGGCTATTTCTAAGTGCTGTCAGCCAGGAGGTAAGGATTCCTGAGCTGCTCATTGTCAGAACCCCAACATTTTCTTCCAACTCTAGTGGGAGAAGAAACTTGCATATTACCAATAGCTCATTCCTGCTTCACTCTGTGCTCACCCTTTGTGCTTGTTATCTGTCAGCCATCTAATTTCTGAACACCTAATATCATTTGGAAGCAGCTCAGACACAGACCTCCCTAATTCACTGAACTGTAAAAAGGAGGAGGAGAAGTTACAGCATACAGCTGTAAGTTTCTGCTATTATTGTCAGTCTAAGTATTTTTAGCCTTCCTGTGGAGTTGATTTCCTGGTCTGGTGTACCTAGTGTGGCAGACACTGACAGGTAACAGGAATAACAGTGACTCTATATTGAGCAGCAATCTCTGGAGAGTTACCTCATATTTCCTTATATTCCCTTCCCCCATATCTGCCACCTTTTAAATGGGGAACTTGATAGGTGTCTAAGAACACAGTTCTAAGCATCTCCAAAATTACTTCATCCCACCCAAAACCATCTCAGATTGATGGTGATTCTTTCCTGATCGCAAGGGGAAACTGATGGAAGGGGAAACAAATTCATGGGAATCCAGCAATACTGCCCCTTAACTTGTTCCACACCATTTCTTGGTCCATACCAAGAAAACACCATTTGCCTGCCTTCTTACTAGACTTGATTAGGGAATGACAGCGGGGACAGCACATTTTATGGTGGCATATTTTTCTACCAACTTTCTACCAATGGCAAACATTTTAATCTAGCACAGAGGGAGCTTTTAGATAAAAGATGAATATGGAATTTCATGTTATCTGGCCTGTAATACTTTCAGCTTAGTCCCCAGACTGAAAAAAGTACAAAAGTACTTAGGTATGCTATTTTGATGCTTTCTTTAAGTTATATTGATGTTTCTAGTAGTTTCCATTTGTTGTGTTTTTAATGAACATAAACTGTCATATGATTTTGATGTGAAATAAAACTTTCTAAAGTGGAAACAATTTGTTTAAGTCTATTATTGCCCAGTTTTGGAACTGCAGTTTCCAGAATTTTCCAAACAGCAAGTCAACCATCCAACCAACCAACCAACCATTCTGACTGGGGAAACCAGCCCCCACATATCTCCATGAATGTCAGCTTGGAGATTATTAGTTGCATTTTCAAGATTTTTGTTTTCAGGCAGAGGACATTGATTATTTGTTGGGGGGGGGGGGTGTTTTTCAACAAAAGACTTTGGATGGAAGAGGGAGTATATTGAATAGGAGCAAAAGTGAATATAAATATTGAAACTACTTCTTCCTGGTTTTATTCCTATGCTATGGTAGGTTCTGCTTGGCGAATACAGATATTGAATAATATCTGTATAACTATGTGATGGTAGAGTGGTTAGAATGCAGTATTGCAGGCTAACTCACTGTTTATGCCAGGAGTTTGATTCTGACCAGCTCAAGGTTGACTTAGCTTCCATCCTTCCAGGCTGGTAAAATGAGGACCCAGATTGTTGGAGGCAATGTGCTGATTCTGTAAACTGCTTAGAGAGGGCTGTAAAGCAATATGAAGTGACATATAAGTCTATCTACTATGGCTATTGCTAGATTGTCACTGCTTGTAGCCACCACTTTTATTTGTACAGAATACTATGAATTAAAACTGTTATTCTAATTCTCTGGAGGTACAGTATTTGGGAAGCAATGAGCTAAAAATGACTGCCCTAGGACACTGTAAATAACCCCTGCTGAATTTCACATATCCTATCCTTATAATATGCCACTGAAATTCTGGAAAAAGTTGATACTCCCCATCAATATTGACGGAAGAGTTTCATGAATTGGAAGTTTTTTCAACCCAGTTTAAGTTCATGTCAATATAAATCCAAATCATTCCTAACACAAAGCATATTCAGTCAAAAAGAACTCAGTTAAAAGCAACATACAGTATTAAAACTTAACATACAGATCTTTGACATGTGTGAACAAATGGTATTAAATATAAAATCCAATAATTCATCCAATTTTATGTTTTCACAAACAGACATACAGACTGGATAGAAAACTGGATTCCAAAGACTTCAGCAGGTTTTTACCCCTTCAACAGTCTTCCCCAACCTATTGGTTTCCTGATGTGTGGAGTGCTATGCCTCTCCCATCATTTGCTACTAAATTTGAAATTTGGTATGCTGGTATAGGGTAATGACTATTGTAACTATATTTGGGAATAAACTGGAATAAGCTATCTGTAGCTAAACATGTATTTTTCATACATCAGTATAGCATATGCTGACAACACCAAAGAGGAAAAGATGTATGCTCAAATGAAAGTATATACAGATCTTGTATTTATTTTAACTTGTTTTTCACATATTTGATCTGTGCATAGATTTTGTGAATGTAGAGTTTTCCTAAAATCAGACATAATGGAGAAATATTTGGGTTATCATAGTTGGAGAAACATGATGTTTATTAAACTAAATTTCATATTTCTTCATATGTGACATTTGTTTGACTATCCTGGTTCTCAAAAATATTTTCTGTGAATATTTATGAACATAATACATCTTATTACACTAAAGAAAATGCTTGTAAAAATACATATAAGTAAAAGTTAGGCTTTAAAAAAGAAAGATGAGATCCTGACATATCCTCCTAAGAAACTTGAGCAGAAAAGTAAACAAAATACAAATTGTGTTTTCATAAACACACACACACAGAAACCATAACTGCATGTATATGTTGTAAACACTGTGAAAATTAATGAAAAATGTGAAGCGTTCCAAGTCATGACCAGGGGAGAGGAAAATTACAGGCTGACAACCATTAATTATGGAATAAATGTTATTCAAAAGCTGAAGTGATAATAGTTGGAAAGACATACAAGTACAGTTTGACCTACAGTTTTATTTACCACTTATCAGGCAACCTGAATGTCACCGTACCTATGCAAACAATGTGAAGGCATCACACTGAAATAAAACCTGGCTGTGGTTAATTAAAATGATTTAATCAAGGCATATGTATTTGCAATACATGAGCTGGAGCAATAAACAGATATTTGTTGGCATTCTGAATCTCAATACATATTCAACACAAATTATACAAGGATCAGAGTCATGCTTCCAATGGCCTATAAGGGGGTAGCTATAAAGACATGAATAAAATACCCTAAACACTTTCAACTTATATGTTGGAGGATTAGCATCACATATTATTTTGTATAAAGTAATATCGCCTAGTATTGGCTAAGCAACAGCAATTGGCAGGTAAACAGAGATTGGAAGATCATAGGGAAGGTTTGGAGTTGTTCTGTTTCAGGTCTCAAAACACACAAACGCATACCTGGCTGTATGCCACAACTAATGGGGAGATCAGCAACCCCCTGGCTGAGAGCCTGGAATGCTATCTCAATTAAAACAAGGCTTGATAGAAACTCACAGATTCTTCGAACAACCTTTTCGCATGGCTGACTTAGTAAAACTGTTGTTTCCTGCAAAGTTCCCCTCCCTTTGCTCCTCCTATAAGCTCTCCGGGAGGGTCTAATCATTAGCCACCTGTATTCTATTTTCTTCTCTGGTCCTGCTTCCGAAGCTGCTCCCTCCTCCTCACAGCCCTACACATACACACGTCAGGGACAGTCTTCCTCTGTTCTTCCTCACTGCTCCCTGACTCAGAAGCCAACTGGTGGCCGACAGGCCTCTCTAGTCCCCACTCTGACTCCAAACACCCCCCAGAGTCTTCCTCAGCCTCCAGGGCAGTCCCATAATGTTCATCGCTGTCAGATTCCATCAACAGCTTAGCCAGCCATTGTTAGGCCACAACAGGAGTGATATTTGACTCTCCCTGAGCCATACACATAATAAAAGCTTTATCAAAGCAAAAATAAGAAAGTGGTACCATGGACAACTCATCATAAAGTGACTAGATTGGACAAAATAGGATTCTCGTGACCATCAAGATTGGATGTTGCTTTGACAATGAATGGCTATTTCATTGAGAGTCCTGTTGTTCAAAACTAAACCTCAGAAGAAACCAGTGGTGGGATATAACCGGTTTAACAACCAGTTCGCTGAGTACACACATCTGCCTTCCACACTACCACATGGCTGCCAAACTACAGCAAATCAGCTTAGGGCAGGGTGTGGGTGAAAAGGGCCAACTGATCATTGGAACTACCACTTCAATAGAACCAGTATGACCAGGCAGCAGCTCCACCACTGGAAGAAACTACTGAGCTTAGACCTCAGATACTGGCTGTGATGGTATAATTCTTGAGACAAATGACTTTGGAAAACATATGAAGACAGGTAGCAAAACATAAAGTCAGTCCAGGAAAACAAGGCAGCATGTGAAAAAAACTTAAATTTTCCTTGGTTTGATTCTTTTAGGTATGAGGGGAGGAATGTTGTCAGGATTTCAAAATTCTGTTATTGTAGTCTACATCAATAAAGCACAGTTCCAGTATTTCTTATGGTGTCTGTAACCTGTTTTGCCTAAAAAGGATGAAACTGGGATTCATGTGATTGCACAGAATTATCCTTTCACACTTTGAAAAGTTTCAAAAAGTAGCCCTCCAAACATATTATTTGCATTGGGAAAAAATGGTCCCATGGAGGAAATTGAACTTACTCTTTTCTGCCCACTTCTGTGCCAAATTCACATAGTAGATATAGTAAAGCTTAATCAAATGTGGAACCAAAGCACAGGACAATAGGTCAGACATACCTCCCTTGTACACAACAGTTCCAATCCTAAGTATTCAATCATTTTTATTTGTTTGTTTGTTTTTATTTGTTTATTAAATCTATATGTGGCCCATCTCACTGTTGAAGCAATTCATGCTTGAAATTTACTTTAAAAAGGTCATGCCTGCAATTATTTAGTTCCTACTCTCCATGGATAACTATATATTCAGAACAGTATATAGAGATTTGTTATAAAATATGTTGTTTGAATAGGTTCTGGATCTTCCTCTACTCCTCTCAGATGCAATTTTTTTTCCAATGTAAGCTAGTTGTTGTGGCAGAGAATTCATAAACATTACTGAACAACAGACAGCTCCTGTGGCTTGTTTCTTAGTTTTGATTAATGGCAATGCAAAAGTCTATTTAAGGGAAGCCAAAATACTCCAAATAGAAATAGACTGATTGACAAATACCAGACAAGGAACATGCATGCACCAAACAAGCAATCTGCCATCAAGCAAACATTCACCTTTGCTGACCAACAACAGCTGTTTACTAAATGCAGAGGGAGGGAGACTTAATTTGGTGTTCATCAATGTTTGATCTGGAAAATATTTTTTTTTATAAAAACCTCATTGCAGATGGACCACAGTTAAAGTATTATTGATGATATTGTTTTATTTATGTTTTGCATTTGTTAATTTTTTTCTCCTGCCTCCAACATACAATATATCTGTATTATCAGTATACATACTGATAATCTAAATCTGGGCTATAAATTCTATTAGAATAAAACCTTATTTCTCTTTTATACTAAATTGCACTGGGTACTAATGAAACAAAGAAACAAGTGCAATAAATATAATATCCTAGCACATGAAGTATGTCTTTACAAGGGAATTAAAAATACCAGGTCATTTGGATGATCCCAATGTATACATGCACTTTCCCATAAAAGGCTAAACCCATTTCTCAAGATACTGTTTTCCCAATTTAAGCATATTATCACATTGTTTTTTTAAATAGGATAGCACCACTTTCAAGGTAGTGGATAATTTCTGTGGGCTTCAGACAAAAGCTCTGGAAATTATGAGGAGAAGGAGGAGGAAAAGGAGGAGGGGAGAGGAGGAGATCCATAAAATTCATTGAGGTTCACCATATTTCATGTTTTCTGGAAAAAACACAGTGACCAACTCATTGCAACAATGAATGAAAATATTTTACACTGCAACTCTTTCTTAACATTTGCTTTTGGTTACTATTAGCATTGTCTCTCCCCCCTGACATGCTTCCTGATTTGCCCTCATGAAATCTAAATGGTAAATAAGAGATAAATCCCAACCATCATCTGTAGTTACAGTGGTGAACCTGATGCTACTTATTAGAGTCAATTTTTAAAATGGTATGACATTTGCTCCTAACTGTGGCTTTGCCAATGGAAGTATTCCGAATTCAATTTCCAATTTCACAATTTTAAACCATCAAGTATTTCAGAGAATGCAAAATTGCTTCCCAGCTAGTACCAGCATAGAGTACAGATATTTGTCCTATCTATTAGACCAGTGTTTCTCAACCTTGACAACTGAAGATGCATGGACTTTGACTTCCAGAATTTCTCAGCCAGCTATGTTATATTACTCTGTACCAACCTTTGTTGGTTGCAGAATTCTGGGAGTCAAAGCACACATTTTCAAGCTGCCAAGGTTGAGAAACAGCTGACTGCCAGCTGACTGCAATTTGGCAGTTCAAATCTCACCAGGCTCAAGGTTGACTCAGTCTTCCATCCTTCTGAGGTGGGTAAAATGAGGACCCAAATTGTTGGGAGCAATATGCTAACTGTAAACCACTTAGAGAGGTGTTCTGGCCCAGCTTCCCAAACATGACAAATCCCTCTGAAGTTAACTCAAAGATTCCTTTATTAGGAATGACAGCAACCCCGGCAAAAAGTTTTCCACTCAACACAGGCTAACAAGTCTGTCTGGCTATAGTAGTTTGCCACATCTATTCATCTCTGCCCCTCACCTTTTATCCCCAGAGTTAGAGTGGGGCTTCAATAGCAGCAATGGCTCTTCCCTTCCAAGAATCAGTCCATGGATTTCCACTGCTGTCCTCTTTTCTTACTTCTGTGCATCTGTGTATCAGGCACTGGACCCAGATGTTCCTCCTCTTCCTCATCAGTCACCTCAAGACTTGGGGGCTGTTGACTCTCCATCTGAGGACTGACAGACTGCCCAGACTCTGCCTTTATCTCTTTCTGCCAGCTCCATTCCCTCTTACCTCTTGGAGCTCTCAGGTTGCCTTGCTGCTGACCCTGACTCCCATGCCTCCTCCTCCTCCTCTGATTCAGCTGCTGGAGAGGCCGATGGGCCACAATAGGACGGCTGTAAAGCACTGTAAAGTGGTACATAAATCTAAGTGCTATTGCTATTAGATCTCTATGTCAGAGGTCCCCAACTTTTGTGGCTTGGCAGCCTGGCAAAGAAGGTGGGAGAGAGGAACTGGGCCATGCAAACAGCAGCCTGCCACTCACAGCTGCATGCAACTCAACTTACACAAGCACCAGGCTGGCATAGCCACAAACAGATATGCAGCTCAGCTTGCACAAGTTGCAAGTATGCATACGTGCTGGTCAACTGCTTGTGCAAGCTGAGCTGCGTGTGTGTGTGTGTGTGTGTGCATGCCCTCCCACCATTCACACAGCCCAGAGATTGGGTCTATACTATTCTTGCTTGCAGAACTGATCCAAGGCATTTTGGCATCTGATTTGATGGAACAAATGATGCACAACTCAAGATGAAAATTTCTCAAATCCACACATTCAAGTGGCAGATGAATCAATATCATTTATTAATATTTATTTCGTTTCTTTTATGCTGTAATAAGGCACACTCCAAGTAAATTAAATAACTAACATTCTGTCCTTTCATGCCACCTACAAACTGCTGTTTGCTGTGCCTCATGATGGGACTGTCCCTACTTGCTTTCTTAAGGAAGACAAGATCACTTTCTGACCTCTTAACCAGGTTCAGACAATTCCATCTTTCATGGTGCATCTAAAAGATGCAAATCTACAAGACTAGCTTTGTAGGAGCAGCAGTCATTTATCTGAGCATTTGTACATAGCTGTATATCACCAGGGTGAGGAAAAATGGGACTGCAATGTGCGAAAACAAAAACAACTGAACAATGGAAAACTGACCAAATTACAAGTTGATCTTGAGTACTTACTAAATCCTTCAGAAGATGGAGGAGTAAAATATACGGCCTTTTATTGCCATCGTTGAAATTTGTCAGTCCATCTGTCATTCTGACTGTCAAGAAACGTCACCCCATGGATTTGTTCTCCCTCTTGTGTCTCCATGGGACTATCTCATCTTTGAAGAGCCTCAGATTTCTTCTGAGCAAATCCCCTGGCAATTCTCTGATCAGAAGCCCTTTCTTTCTCTTCAGAATACAGTAGTTCTGGTAACTTGGCAGCACAGCTGATCACATATAAGCCATTAAAAAAATAGAAATGCTTTTCAGTGAAGGAGGAGGAAGATGATTAAACACAATCTCATTGAAGGGCCAAGTCTGAACAAGAGGCAAAGGAGCATTTTTAACCAAAAACTGTTTTGGGGACAGAGGCATTGCTAAATAGTCATGAGTAAAGGAAAACAGTACTTTTGCATTTTTAAGTAGTCTTGCAAAGGATTTTAGTACCAATGGACTTTCCACACCATATAAAAATGGTTTTGTTTTTAACATCTGGTTACTCTATGGCATATTCAGCTAATTAACAATGGTTTCTCTCTATGAATACTATAAGTCTGGAAGTGAAATAAAAAATAAGGGGGTGGTTTTCACAGTTTAGAGTGGGGTGTGCTTCCTAAGTCTACAATAAACAGCAAGCAAAAAGTCATGTATGAAAATTTGAAAAATAGATCAACGGGCTCATACAAGTTTGTAGAGTTGAAGAATGAGAAGGCAGAATAGATTAAGTCACTGAAGTTGCTTTAATGGTGAGATGGGCAGTATACACATTTAATAAATAACAAGATAGATATATGATAGATACAGTAGATAGACAACAGACAGTGTCAGACAGACAGACAGATAGACAGACAGACAGACCAGCTGGTCAATGCATTGTAAAAAACAAACTAAGGGATAAATAGAATTCTTTAGAATTCTTTATTGGCCAAGTGTGATTGGATACACAAGGAATTTGTCTTCGGTGCATATGCTCTCAGTGTACATTAAAGGAAATGGTACATTCATCAGGAATCATAAGATTCAACATTTAATGATAGTCATAGGGTACAAATAAATAACAATTTTATATATGCAATCACTCTAAAAAGCAGGATACAGTCAGGAAGAAACATAAAAGGCAATCATGTGTACAAATCTTGATGTAAGAATATTCATTGTTAACATAAACAAGATTTTGCTTTGTTGTGATTTTGCAAATGCCTCTTGATGGGTGATTGTTTTTTTTATTTGATCTGGTTAAAAAGAAGAAAAGAATTTAGATTTTATATCACTAGAAAGACTGCTTTTTAATAGCTAGCATGGATTATCTTCATTTTCCAACCCACTTCCTTTAAGTCATCAGATGCCGATAATACTATTTATAAACTTATTTCTGGAAGTGGTATTGATAAATCATACAAATCTGAAGCATAATTCCTAGGAAAAGTGTGGCATGAAATATGACTCAAACCAAGAAGCAATTAATCCACTGTATTTTATTCTTTTAGCATATAATAAATGAAAAAAAATTAATTTCATGTATATTAAAATATACGGTAGATTCTTTTTCAATTTTTAACTAAAAGATGGAAGTACAAAATGTGATTACAACTTTCAAGTTGAAGCTAAAATTAGAGATTCAAATATGTGACCATTTTATAATTTTGGTTTTAGAGTGCTAGAGACAGAGCTAGGAAATTTTCCAAATTCAAGGACTGTGAACTTAAATCCAAATTAGATCCAAATTTACATAAATGTGTATTGATAAGCTTTAATACTTCCAGATTCAACATGCCTTCACTTAGAAAGTGGATCTTAGGAAGTAATAGACCGTTTTAGTGTTGTTGGTTTGGCAGATACCAGCCCTGAAATTTAATTCCCTGAATATACCTGGAGGGAATGAAAGAGCAATTCAGATGATCTCTTAGAATAAGTAGGATATTCACACTCATCTTTGGGGGCCCTGGAGCCAATGGGATAGATCAGTGTATGATTTTTTAATCTTCAGATTCTTTTTTCAAAGCAAAACAGCTTTGAACACACATTAGATTTCCATTTTGACTAGAAATCTCTATGCAATAGCTGTATGAAATGTTCTTTTTTCTTCTTCTCCCTGTTGGAAGTCTCTCCATGTGGGCAAAAATCTGAGCAGCGGCAACAGCAGTGTGTGCAAGTGAACATACAACTGCACATGTGTGTGGGCAATACAAGATAGCACAAAAGTTTGCCTAGTGACTAGTCTTTGTTCACACGAATGAAAGAAATAAAAATGCCATCCTTTGTGGCCTGTACACCCAAAAGCACTCAAACAAACACCCCCCTGAGCCTTCCCTTATCACTTTATTACACCTGCTAGAATGAATAGATTAAAAGGCAATGGGAGGGAGGGAAGGCAGAAGAATCTCACAGAAAGAGTGGGTCGGGGATTGTTAATTATTCTCTGGGGTCTCTAATCTTTAACTGGCAAACAGCATCACTAACTGTCTTAAACCTCCTTCTGGAAGACACTGATAATAAACCATCTGCATGAAGGAACCCAATTATCTAACCCTCAGTAGCCGCCTCTGACATGGCTGTAGCAGGAGATAATAGATGCACAGTATGTAATAATGACACGTCATTTATGATTATCTCCCCGATACATGACCTTTTTAGCACTTCTAAAAAGAGAGAGAGAGAAAATGAGCGTCCGGGGTGCTTAGCATTCACACGCACGCACGCGCGCGCACACACACACACCCTTCTTCTTCAGCCCCGTGATGTAACCTTGTTGCAAGTGCAACTGGAACCTACCGAGCTGTTTAATTGGATTTATGGCCCATCCCATCAGACCTCTAATAAATGGCTGATTGAGGTACAGCCATCGTTACCATGGCAACTGGAGAGAGAGAGAGAGAGAGAGAGAGAGAGATATGACTAAAAAATATACAGAAATAGAATGGTGATAAGAACAGCCCTTTGGGCTGAACACTCAGGTGATTAGATATCTATCGCCAGAACCATATACCTCAATCTCCTACTCCATCTGATTCCATAATAAGCAGATTCAATGGATCCTTCAAGAGAGAAGTCAGCAATGCAGTTATGAGTGTTTCTCTTGTCCTAACTCATGACACAAAAGAACGATGCATTTGTAGACACATTGACCTACCAACCAACAACTTCATTTCAGCCACAGATGTGAAACTATCCTCAGAGCTTGAAGTATTGTAAGGTTTTTGAACGCAGCTCAGAATCTGATAAATCCCAATCAAACTCTGAACATGAGGCTACTGATAATCAGTTTTATTGTTGGCCAAAAGCAAAGCTGGGCGAGGTTGGTCTCCTATCTTAAAAGAAAGAGAGAGAAAAGCCGACACGCGCAAAAAACTTTTTTTCTCGAACTTCTTATAGTTTACACAGATTGTCATAGTGTTAGAAACTTAATTTCATATCTATTAGTTCATGCAAACCTCACGATTTTCTCAGCGCTCTGAAAACAATGGACCTCAGAAGGGGAAAATAATAAATTTTCTGGCATATAGCTCAGAGTTTGTTAGGGGGTGCTTTCTCACATTAGGCTGCTGAGAACACATTTTAAGTTACAAGCAAGGCTAAGGTTGGCAATTAGCCTGGATGCTTTATCTATGCAGACAGGGGTGGGCAATTATGGCTCCTTCATGACTCGTGGACTTCAACTCCCAGAATTCCTGAGCCAGGAAGGAGCCATAATTGCCCACCCCTGAGATAGAACATTAGGTTACAATGGAGCTCAGCTCAGTAGGAATAACAAAAGCTGAATTAGGTTACATTCTGTACATGCTCTAATCCTTTCAGTATGATTTAGCATATCATGAAAACGACAGGTAACACATCACTGTTTATGACTGAAAGCTCATCTTCAGGACCCCAACCAACAATAGACTGTATACCACAATGTGATCAGGGAAGCGTTTTCGCTCTCTGAAAGCAAACACAGAAAGAATGAGAAAAAGCTTCTTTCCACAGGCAATACGGACACTAAA
>JAEANM010017305.1:0-12989 GCA_017656035.1 Myanophis thanlyinensis
TAACAATAGAAATGTTGGGCTCAGTCGTGGTAGCAAAATTATTTTTTTCCTGAAAAACCTCTCTTAAAATTAAGGTGTGCGTTATACGCCGGTGCGCGTTATAAGCCGATAAATATGGTAACTTGGTTAAATGAAAAAAAAAAAAAAGGCAGAAGTGTCTGGGATTTCCCCCTGAAAATTTTTTTCCAACATCTGCTGTTCTGATATATTCTGCACTGATTTAGAAAGGCCTCCTGCTTAACATTTATCTGTGATTGAGGAAGCCCATTTTCTTTTACTGTAAACCTTCAAAAGTATTATAGTATCTCATCGCAGCGGAAAAGTGGATAAAAATAGAATGACCTTGTGGTGAGTTACAGTCAAATTGATTTTCAGAGTTGATACTGTGAAGCTAACAGAGGAATCCCCATGCAAGAAAAAACAGGAGAGACATGCAGTGAAATACACAAAAAGAAATACATTTCATAGCAATGTCTGAAGAGATTCTCAACCATCCAGGTCATGGTTGTCCCAAAAGTGCTTTTTTCAAAAGGCAACTCAAGTTTCTTGGTTTTGTCTTTTGAAAACATTTCCCTTCCCATCTAAGAAGCGTCTTCAGTTCTGAACTGAACTGAACTGAAGAAGCTTTTTGGTTGAGAAATAAAACATTTTCAAAGGGAAAAAAAAAGGAAGTCCGGTTTATTTTTGAAAAAGCAGTTCTGTATTAAGTTTGTGTTTATTATATGATATCAATATGCCACAAAATACCAAAAAGCACACACGGGTTCTCAGAAAAACAGTAAATACAATCTCGATGTAGTAAAGATACATAGTGAAGAATTTCCACAGGCATATAATGTTTTTATGACTTCTGCTATTAATAACGTCTTCAGAATTTTGCTAAGAAATGTACTGCTATTTTGGCTAACAATTTTTTTTTATTACTAACATTTAACCACTAGTCATCAATTTTTTTCTCATGGACATCCAAAGTCAGTGCAATACATAGGTAACATAAATATGGCCTATATACTGTAAAAAAGCAAACTTTAAGTACAAAATTCTACTTCCTTCCAGATTCATTTAACAACCATGTTATTAACGTAACAACTTCAGTGATTCACTTAACATCTGTGGCAAGAAAGGTCATAAAATGGGGGAAAACTCACATAACAAATGTCTCACTTAGTAACATAAATTTGAGGCTCAATTGTGCTTATAAATCAAGTACGACCTATATTTCTATAGTATCCATCTACTCTTAAGCCAACATTCTTACTGAATGTGTGGTGAGGAATAATGTTGCAATCTTTAAAATTTTCCCAAGTAAGATGTACTGTATCTTAGATTGTCCTGCTACCAAATAACTTTCTTTGGTGTAACTTTGATATTGCTGAAAGTTTTACATAAACTATGTGGTGTCGCAGTGGAGAGAGCAAATCATTTAGAAATATTACTGATAGCTAAGGGCTGATTATTAATGTAGTTCAGGGGATTCACAGCCTTTGTTATTGTTCCATGTCACTGCAGTTTTCCGCAGAATTGGCAAGTCTAGTTAATATTTTCTGGAAAATACAGGATATCTGCTCCTATTTCAGGAAGGAAGTAGAATTTTGAACTTAAAAGAAAGCTGCTAGTTTGTTTTTTTTAGTATGTAGGCCATATTTACAGTACTCCTGTATTGCAAATAATCTTCGCATGTCTCCAAGGAATTGTCTCTACGTTCTCCATACGTGCTTTCCATGGGACTTAATTCCTTATACGCTTTTGTACTTAATGTCTCTGTGTCTGTGTGAATTTAGCCCTGATGACTGTTTGGTTTAGTCTCCACAGTTTCTAATGAGTTTTTGAAGAGGTTTTGAATTTCTTTTTTCCTAGGGCTAAGAAAGAGTATCTGGCCCAAGGACACCCAGCGGGCTTTGCGCCTAAGGCCAGATGCCTCAACCTCTATACCAAACTGGTTCTCTTTAACAAATGTAGCAAACATATTTGTTGAACTTTTGTTGTTACAGCTCTTGATCCTGAGGCGGGGGAGGGGGGAAGTGTTCTGGGGAGAATCTGAATGGTATTCAGAACACTTACTCACTCAGTTTCTTCTTCCATGCCTCCTAGCCAAGTACTATTAAGGGTTTCGAATCCCCTCTCAGTATCCCTTTGCGTCCTAAATTTTACAGAAGCTAAGGACATTTTATAAGCCCCAAATCATTAAATGATACCAGTTTTAGGAAACTTTATAATAGGCTTTACATACTTGTGGCAATTATTTCCATTGAGAGCAGTGGGGATGTTAATAATATTCTCTCTGATTAACTTTAAGAAAACGAAGGCAAGCATTTCTCTCTCTGATATTTTCTTTTTCTTCTCTCTTTGTTAGGGTTGCCATCTCATTATAGGCTCAGATTCCTATTATGATACCTTTATTTGTATAATTTAGCCTGATATTTCTCAAGCTTTCTGTGCTCATGGCTGACTAACTATTTTTAAACTGGGGGTGTATCCACTTAAACTAATTCTCACTTTCTACATTTTTATTTTTAAAAGAAGGTGGGTTCATTTTCTTTATTATTATTTGCAAAGAAGATTATGATTATGATTGTATTTGTACCTGCATTCTATCCCCTTTCCTTTTAAAAGAACTTTTAATCCAAGTTTTCTATTCAAAACAAGTATTTATTTACCACTAGAATTATTTGATGTAGTAATAATCTTAGCAGACGAACTTGACTCAGCATAAACTTTCTGGTCAAGGAAGTTCTTGAGCAGAAATTGCTAAATACTGAGGATTAAAATGACATTGATCTCTAACTCAGTGAAATCCAATTTTTAAATATTAGTGGTTTCATTTCCCAATTGTAGTTTTTCTTTTTGGATTGCTGGTATGAGAAACCACTTCCTTAGCATAGCACCTATGAAGTTACTGAACACCTATTCACAAATGCGGTTTTCTGAATATTAGTGCTTGTGTTGCCATGTGTATTGTTATTTGTATGCTTCAGTTGATTGGGTTTTTTTAGCCCTTGATCTATTCTTGTGAACCAGATGACCACTGGAGTATGTAGTGAGACAGGAACTGAGCTGGGAAGTAGACGGTCACCAGCTTATTGTTGGCATTCATGTGGAAGTGGGTTTAAGGCAAGGAGTAAACTCTTACCAGCTGTCTGCAAACATTTGCAGGGAGGTGGGACTGAAATGGTAAGTGGGCTTTAGTCTGTGAACATTCAGGGAGTAGGGCAGATAATCTGATGGACCTCCACAGACTACACTTGGAATATCAGTGGTGCCCCAATCTGCAGGTCAAGTGGGAACTTTCCAAGGTCCTGATTTCTGATGAAAGAGATGTCTTTTAGAATTATTTTATAAATGCAAAAGGCAAAAGAAAAACCACACCCTTCACCAAAGCTCTCTCTTTTAAAACTATACTTAGAAGCACATATTTGTTACATTTATGTATAGTATTAAAACTATCAACATTTAAGTCTGTTTATTAAGTTAGGGGAAATGGAGAATTAAATGTATACAGTGGGTACCCACCAGATTATGAAAGAATCTTCAAATAAGAATCTCAGTTATAAAACATTTGTACATAGAGAAACGAGTTAAACACTTTTAAACACTGCACAGCTGACATAGGGTCACTGCTTCTCCAGATTTGCATTCCAGGTTATTACAGGAACATAAAAAAGTAACACAGATAGTCCTTGCTTAATTATACTATTGGGACCAGAAACCTCATCATTAAGTGATGCAGTCATAAGTAAACAAAAACACACGACCACCCCTTATAGCAATGGTAGTTCCAGCAATTCCACTGGCCATTGTTGACTTCACATGACTGCAACCTGTGACTTCCTGCCAGCTTCCCCATTGACTTGCTTGTTGGAAACCAGCAGGGAAGGTTGCAAATCACAATGAGAAGTTGCAAGAATTTGGTTGCAAATCACAATGAGAAGTTGCAAGAGAAGTACAAGGATTGGTCATAAGAACCACTTGTTCAGCACTTGTCATTAGTTTGACTGATCACGTGGCCATTAAACAAGAACCCCCTGCAATTTACCTGGTATTTTAAGAATAAGAACTTACAAGGTCTTTCTCTTTCTTTTCTTCGAATCACAGGTGTCCCCGGTGCCATGCCGAATGCGACATGGGAAGGTAACTTGAGAGCTGTGAAATGGAGCGATGCAGAAAAGAGTCACGGAGGATGCCATGGTAAAATGAGCATCATTTTAACATTTGTGTGTTGTTGGTTTTTAACGTTTGAAAGATTAACACTGCCCTAACAATTCAGTATTTCATGCACTTGTTCTGGTACTGTTTTTCTTTTGTTTACTATGGAGATTAAAGGGATTGTAGAAAAACACACCATGCATTGATTGGAACATGCAGTGCACGAATCCAGAAATGTCCTGTGTTTAGAAGATGGAGCAAGTTTAGTAACCTTAACCAAGTGGCTGTGGGATTTTGGCTCTCTTGGCATCAGGGATCTGCCATTTTGAGTTCTGCATGGGGTGGTACTTCCCCAGACAAAACCAATACATAATATGGGGGTCTTCCTAGGTTATTGGCTTCTGCTTAAAGAGCAGAGAATAGTTATGACCAGGAGACCTTTGCCCAGATTCATGTAATATCTCAATTACAGCCTTTCTTATGCCTGGACTGCCTTTTTACAATTGCTCATGACTTAAACATCTCACGTTTGGACTGTTGAAAAGCAGGCTTTGTGGAGCTGCCCTTGAAGGCCAATTTTTGGGTAATTATGGGCATGTGGTATATACACATATGATTGCTGTGCAAGATGCATTTGGTAGCTGTGAACTTCTGGGTACAATTTAAAATGCTGATAGTGCCTTATCATCATCATCATCATCATCATCATCATTTTAATGGCATAGGACCTGGTTACCTGGGAAGCACCTTTCTCCCATTTTGCCCTGTAATCTCTGACAGAAAAGGCATGCTCTGACTCCCATCTTTGATACAACATCATCTAATAGGTCTCAGGAAGCATCTCTTTTCTGGCCTGGCACCTGCCTTCAGAAAGAATATTTCTCCAGAAGTTGAAATTGTCCCAACCCCATCTTCCTTAAAAGTCATTCATGAAGAACTGGCTCTTCTTCCACACCCTGGGTGGGGCCATTACTTTTATTGAAAGTTTTTCACGACCATGTCTTGTTCTTTTTAGTTTCCATTATTTTTCGTTTTGTTTTGGCCATCTAAATGGGTTTTAATTGTAAACTCCCGAGAGTTCATCAACTTGGGTGGCTCTGTAAATTCGGCAAAATAAATAAATAATAATTAGGTTAAAGTTTACAAAAAAACCTCCACCCATTTGCATTCCCCTGGTCCATGGAATGTGCATTAAGTTTTTACAAACAATTCTGTGTTTAGCTGTCAGCACCCTGTTTTCCAAATATATCATGGACTTTTATAATTGTATAATTGCCAGTTTTAAATTTGTAACCACAGCAATTAAGAAAACTCTCAAATATACATCCAAAATAGCAGAGCATGGGAGGACTGGAATGACAGGGACTAATAGTGTATTGTCTGACTTATTTAAGTTGCAGAAATTTTAAGCAGTTAAGAAAGAAAAAAGACAAGAAATGGATGTGGGGGGGGGGGAGTGGGGAGAGAGAGAAAATATACACTAGCAGTAAAAAGGAGGCCACAGGGAAATTATTAAAGAGGACGAAAAAATGAATAAGACAGAAACTAAAGAAGTAATAGATGGAAATCAAAGGGGAAAAGTGAAGCATAATAATTTTTTGATTATTCTCCACCTCAGGATGAACTGATATCTTGTTTTAATAGGAGGGCATAGCCATTAGAATAGAAGCAGCCTTGGGGTATAGAAGTTGGGTGTATCTTACTCCATATGTAGCTAGCATCAATTAGTAGCCTTCTATTCTATATGTACGCCAGAGGCCAGCAGCAGAGGGTCCATATGGGAATTTCAAAATGTGAAGTGATAGGCACAGCCTTATGTTTGAAGCCTGCTTTCTTGACTTTTTTGACTATCCTTTGAGGTTTCCATTAGTGGTCACTGATAAATAGAGTCTGCTCATATCTGAATGAGACTGGGAAAATATCATTGTCTCTTTTTATTTTTTGATAAATTTCATATGTTGTTCCTGAGAATGATTTTGCTTTCAGAGGGGCATGGTGGCCTAGTGATGAAGATGCTTGCCTTCCACTCAGAAAGTTGAGAATTCAATCCTAATTAGTGGGAGATGTTTCTCTCAAAAGGGCACAAAAAAATCTGCTGCGAACTCCACATGGCATCAGGAAGGGCATCTGGCCAGTAAACTCCCAGCTCCATCTAGTCACCCCAACTCTATCCCAAATTAAGGGATTACAGGGTTGTAAAAAGGGAGTTATGGTTTTGTTTTCCCATTAATTAAGTCAACACAATCTTTTTTTTAATAACATGAGTTGAATGTCAGAGACCATTGGATTTATGCAATTCCCATCATTCAGATTCTGGTCTTGGAACTTCATGTAACTGTTCTGAATTTCCCGTATCATAATTTTTCTCTAGTTTGGAGCAATTTCAAGTCTGTTGTTAAACAGAAACATTTGCTTAAAACAAGTCTAAAAATACAAGCCCATCTATCCACTTTATTAACTCTGTGCCAACTAACATGTTGTATCTACTATCATCATCTCTACTCCTCAGGCAAGACACAAACATAACTAGTGTAAACTAACATTGACTTCAGTCTTATCCAACCTAGTGTTTTTAAAATGCCCTAATTTCCTAGACATGTTGTAGAAACATGATAAACAAAAATGCACATGCACACCTACAATATTCCAATATACATCATAACAAGGGAAATAAGATAGCCTGAAGGCAGACTAGGCTAATTATGATTTTTTTTTCATATGATAAATGCCTTGGATTGATTTGTTTCCCAGCCTCCTGGACTGAGTCCCAGTGCCAGATCAGTGAATCTTTAGGGGTTCTAGACTTGGTTGCTGCTAGCAAATGCCAGTATAGCCTTTTTCATAAAGGATCTTATTATGAATTAAAACGTTAAGCTGATATGTATAGCAAAGTTCTGGATGTGCATAGAAAGGGGTACTTCTCTCTTGGAGATGTGCCCACCTTGGTTTTTGGTGTGGCATGAGCCACGACTCCAGGGCAAGAGTAGTTTTTGTTATGTGGGAAATTCTGGTGGCTCTTGGAGGCATGAAGAGTGTGGATGATGTTTATGAGGTTGGGGTGTAAGGAACAGATGGGATTGCTGATGCTATACCTGCCTTTCCTGGTTCTGTGATGGGGATGGGTAATAGGGGTCACCAGGCTTGTGGGTCCAAGAGAACTTCAATCTTGAATATCTGGGGGTGGAGTCTGAAGCAGTTTGAAAGTCCATGGCCACCATGGGGATTATAGACCTGACTCAAGTCATTGAAGTTTCAACGCACAATAGCAGGAGTCATATATTAAATCTGGGGCAATGGCAGTTTGATCTTTTTAGAGACATAACATCTATTTCCTGTAATGGTCAGGCCATTCTTGGTTTGCTTCAGATTTCTCTAGTGCTGCTTCATAGGGAGAGAGGTCTTATTTGATTGGTTCATCCCAGATGTTTACAGTAATGGACCTTGAGGAATTCTCTGAGGCTCTACTCCAAAATTTGCCTGAGGCCTTATTCACCACTTGAAATGAAAGGGTGAAGATGGCCTTCATTTGCATCACACTTTTGTAATCTCTCCTTGTGTAAGGATCTTGGGGAGTTTTCAGAAGAGCGATGAAGCGATAGAAGGGATTTGTGGATTTGCCCCTAAAGAAAAACAAGGAGCAACTCTGAGCAGAGGCCTACTTAATATAGATGTAAGAATCTATAATAAACCTACATCGTAAGAAGGGTCTCTGTCTCTTTGAATTTCAGTAGACCCCAAGCCTCTTGGCTTTTAAAGAGACCCTTAAAACCTGTTCTTCCTTGCCTCCCCACCCACCCATGCTACCAGTCTAGGATATCATACAAGTCTAAGTTAGGCATTTATCTTCCAGTATGGTATATTTTATCATTTTCCTTCGTATTTTATATTTTTAACATGTGGCGCCTCTAATGCTAAAATTTGTTTTAAAGCAAAACTAAGTTTTATTTATTTAATTATTAAATGCATTTATATGACTGCCCATCTCACTAATCGTGATTCTGGAAGGTCTGCCATCAATAGCTAAAACAATGCCATGACTGTCAAAAACAAGATAAATAGAGTAAATAAAAACAAGATTGTGAGAGAGCGTCCATCTAAACACAGTGCGACCATTAAGCAGGTTGCCCATCGGATCCCCAAAATTGCTAGAACAACCATGTTTTCAGGGCCTTCTGAAAGGGCAACCTCATCTTGGGGTGGGGTGGGGGGCATCAGAGGGCAATGATGCTCCAGATAGCAGAAGCCACAGGAACATTATCTGGCTTCCATCAGATGTAACTCTTCAGCAGACGGATCCACAACCTACCCCCTCCAGCTGGACCTAACAGGGTGGGTAGATAAAAGAGTCCTTCAAATAATCTAGACCCATGTCATGTAGGGCTTTAAAGGTCAAAGCTCTTTCTAGTATAATAATCAGAATAACCTTTAAAATGTGTCTGTGTTTGAATAAAGTTTAAAAGTCATCAATAGACATGGCTTAAAAGAACCCATTTAACCTTTCCGTTAGTGAACAACAGGAAAACCACATTGTCTTTTGTGGCTAAAATGTGCCTATTCTTCTAGACAGACACCTGCTTGGAGTGGAAACTTTTTCTTTTGTCTGTATTTTTTATTACTTGACTATAAATCATAAGTATAATTTTAGAGCAGTGTTGCTTGCTGGAACTCACTCTGTCTGTCTCAAGGACAAGGAGCAGCCCTTTAGTTGTTCTGAATTGTAAGTTAAATTACTAAATTGTATTACTCTGTGTTGAACTCTTCCTTCAGTCTCTTGAGTCAGTTTTTGGTTTCAACAAAACCTTGTTAGCCACCCACAATCACTGGTAAAGTGCACAGCAATATAAATTGAACAAACAAACAATTACAGCATGCAACCTAATAAAAATGGAATATTTAGGACCCGCACACTCCAAAGCTAATTTTTAATACTGATCCTGAATAAGGAGAAAAGGATATGACGTCTTTGCCTCTGTTTTCTTCAAGTGTTATTAAAATTGCCAGAACTTCCTTATTTCAGCATGATTAGATTGCAAAGACTTTAGTGCAAGTATGCATCATAGTACTTCTGCCTGACAAAGTGTTATTTTAATGTTGATATTTTATGCCTTGACAGGTCATTATGTCAGAAGCATATGTATCTATGGAACTGGTGACTTGCCATGGCTGCTGAAATCCAAAAATTTATTTGCTAACAAATTTGAACTCAAAACATATCCACCTACTGTAGAATGCCTGGAACTGAAACTTCGGGAAAGAGCACTGAATGAGAGTGAAATACCAGTTGAATCAAGTTGGTACTTTTAATTAAGAAAAACTTACTGAGGAAAAAAGGATAATAATAATAAAAACTGCTCCTTTTGGCCGAACTGTTTTTGCCTTAACATGAGGGGTTTTTTTGGGGGGGTGGGTGGGGGGGATATCCAATATGGATAATAATTTTTAATACATGAAAAATCTTTGCATTTTAAGTGCCCTAAGGATTCGGCACCATTATCTCTGTATTTCATTGAACTTTATTCAATTTTTTTTTAAAAAAATGCAGTTCTCGTTTCAGACCAGGATTCTCCTTTTCTTCTAATTACGTAGATTACTGTTTGCTAACACACTCAGGAAATAAAAAAATTCTGAATAATGAAGTTAAAGAGTGATTTTGGATTATTTTACTAACTGGCGGTTCAAATGGAAGGATTAAGACTTTCATCACAGAAGATTCAGAGATGGGAGTTTATCTTCTGGCTCAGCTTGCTATCTGGACAACCTAAGTTTGCTTCTACCTGTACTCTACCTGTTACTACTTGCTTACGAATAGGCCAATTCTTAGACTGTGCTTCTTCCATTATCTGCTAAGCTTGGAGAAATGGCCTTCTCTACTGCTGAAGACCTAGCCTCTTTAACAGCAGCAAAGCACCCTATGAACCAGGATAGGACAGAAAATCCGAAAGACAGAATAAGAGTATATTTTAAAGAGTAAAATAATTCACTGAAAAAATACATTAATATTAGATTGATTGTATGTTTCTACTTTAATCAAGTTTTGCTTGGCCACTTAATGATCCTAGAAATGATGTAAAGAAGAGCTTCTAGGTGTGTAGAAATAACTTAAGATGGACCAACATTTTTTGGATTTAGGAAACTATCACTATCTTCAAAGCAAAATTGCTAACATTGTCTTTTATATACCATTTGCTAATCTTAAAGTCATTTTCATTGTTCTTTAGGCAACCTTTCTGCATACAATTTAAATTTCTATCCCATCTATTATGGAAAAGAAAAGAAATAGCAATATATACAAAACGTTTTAGGGTGAACTCAAATTCAAAACTCAACTTTTTGTGGAGCAACACAGGAAAAAAAAACTTTGTATCTTAGGTTTGAATGTTACAATTCTACCCTGAAATACCATGAAAGATATTTATGGCAATCAGTATACTGGTAAAATATCTACCTTTGCAGCAGTTCTTTAATCATATAATTTCAGTGTCACTATTTCTATTAAAAATATTGCCTCCCCCATTATTCTTTCTTAGTTGTTTTACCTTTAAGTGAAATGGAATTATTTTTCCCATAAAGACAAGGCTTTGCCAACATTCACTGATTGAAGATTGTGATTATAAGTGATCAAGTGATCATAGATTGAAGATTGTAAGATCTGTGATTCTTTTTAAAAAACAACAACACTCTGTTAAATTAATAAAATAGTATTTATCAAACACTTATCATATAGAGCAATGAGGTTACAGATAATGGTAATTTTGATGGCTGTATATGCTTCAAAAATGAGCCAGGAGAAATGCTTTGGACAACTACACAACTATAGTCTCCTCTGTTGTTTATTAAACTAATACAGCTTTTTCTACCCAAGCAAAAAGATGCTGATGCTACTTTAAGAGTCATATTAATTGCAGCTTCCTTATAACAATAGAAATTTTTGGGGGGGCTCTCTATTCTAAGCAGCTGCCAGGGCCCCTGCAAGATCATGTAACAGAACAGCAGTTATTTTCCCCAAACTCCCTTTGAAACCCAATTGGGTCCATCAGTCACCAGGGGTGGACCAATCGAATAGGTCTGGCCTCTCTGCAGAGGAGGGGGGAGCACAAGAGAATATCAAAGTCACCAGGTGTTATCTGACTCTGATTTGGGGGGTGGGGTGGCTAAAGGAAGCTCCTCTCTCCACTCACATTGTCACTGCTCCTACAAGAACACCAAGTCCACTGGTCCCAAGTCAGGCCAAGAATGACCAAGGAGAGGCCCATGTCCATCATGAAGACTATGATCTGCCAGGCCACTTTGGAAGTCTATCCAGAGCTGGAAGTTGAAGTCCCTTAGAAACGTAAGTCGGGGGAAGTTCATAGTCAGCTCCGAGATGCCTCCAGCAGCTCAGTTGTTACACAACAGGGAGGCTAGTACATAAGAAATAATCCTGAATGCTCCCTTGATCCTAACCTCAAGAACAGGCAACTTGTGGAGCAGGATCCCTGATGGCTACGGAGATTCCCAATGAATCACTACCCCTCTGCCCTGATCTGGGGACTTGGCTGGTGCCAATATTGCTGAAAGGGCAATACCCCCACCCACCCAGGCTCAGCTACGACTTGCTAGTACATGCCAAGTCAACCTGCTCATTTATGAGATCACCCATGAAGAATCTTGTTATTGACCAACTTGGAATTAAGCAGCATCAGTCGAAAACCCTGGACCTGTCAGTCTGGTGATCAGGGCCTGAGCATGAGCACAGAAGGTCGGAACATGCCCCTGATGTTAAATATGTCTTCCCCATGTGCTGTCTGCCCTCTTGGCTCTCATCAAAACATCCCCTGTCCATCACCAATTGGAAATAATGACACTGCTCCTGATCTCCCAGAGATTTCGTTACCCCCTAGCCCTGGCCTGCTGGTTCCCTTACCTGAGAGGTCCTCCATCCCAAACATGCAACCCAGATACTCACGGCCAACTTGGAATGTGTGCTTCAGCCTCACTCTCAGCACAATGGGACCACTAATCACTAATTGCCCCTTCACCCAAGTGTGTCCCGCTTGACAGATTTGCTCACTGATTGGTGGGAGGGAACCCAACCGACTACTACTCTTTTCTTTACTCTCACTCAGGAAAATCGTGTCCACTTATACCACGGGTATCAAACTCACAGCATCACATTCATGTGACTTACTGCAACATTTTTTTCCCTTCACAGAGCTGGGGTGGGCATGGTCTGCGCATGACATAGCCCTGCACATAACGGGCTGTCAGTTTGGCACCCCTGACTTATACAATTACCTACTCCACACATTTACCAGCAAGCACCCTTAGGCCTCCTCCATGTCTCACCAGTGAGTGGGACCTCTACCACACCAGAAGACACCCCTCTCCCAGCTCTGCTTTCTGCATGGGGCGTACAGCCAAAGTCTAGGCTGACGTAATCTATGGTGAGCCGGTAGAGCTTAGCTAGTTCACAGGCTAACTGCAGCACCATTAATCAACTAGATATAATATATTGCACACATTCTCAATATTAAAACATTTAAAAGGCATGTTATTGAGGCAGGGAAAGTAAAGGTAGGAGAAATAAGGAGAAAAGAAGAGGAAGCACAAAACATTCAGTCTTTTAAGTCTCCCTAAAGTAAAACAAAATGAAATTCTTCGTAGATGACACACTGCAGCTCACAAGCTTCTTGGCCACTGCAGCCCAGGCCCTGCAAGAAGCCTTCAAGCCACAGCATGGCACAAAGTCAGTTACCCCTGGAGACCCCAGCTCAGTCCAGCAGCCTGGTGCAAAGGGACTTCTTGGCAGACTGTGGCTCTGGGGCTACAATGTCAAGCCCTTTGCATCATCATCATCATCATCATCA
>JAEANM010017306.1:0-12988 GCA_017656035.1 Myanophis thanlyinensis
AATAAATAAATAAATAAATTTTATGATATTTCTTGCCACAGTTGTTAAATGAGTCACTGCAGTTGTTAAGTTAGTAAACTGGTGGTTAAGTAAATCTGGCTTCCCCATTGATTTTTCTTGTCAGAAGTTCACAAAAGTTGATCACATGGCCCCAGGACATTGCAACCGTCATAAATATGAGTCAGTTGCTGAGCATCTGAATGTTGATCGCATGACCATCGGGATGCTACAATGGTTGTAAGTGTGAAAAAATGGTCATAAGTCACTTTTTTCACTGCTGATGTAACTAAACAACTATTGCAAGTCAAGGACTACGTGTACTAGCCCTATTTCTCTCCTCCTTCCCTCCCAATAGGGAAAATCTAGGTTTCCTCATTTTATGCACATTATCAGTGGAAGATTTATCTTGTTGGACTTGTAATCTTTTTGTAACCAATTAAGGGCAAAGTCAACCTAATTGTAAATAAACAACCCTGGTTAATTGCCTCCTATAGGCAGTTTATAGGCTCCCATTATATCCCAGACTCAAATTTACCGTTGGGCTTGAGCAATGGTTAGGGCAGAGAGATTTGTGTTTTGACTGTTTATCTTTGATAAAGGTAACATTAGTCACAAACTGATAATCACCAAAACGAAACAGAAAATGTTTTGCCCTGATAATGCTTCACTGATAATATTACTTGATAACCCACTTGTCAGAACAGGGTGGAAGAGAAGCAGAGAAGGCATTTTTGTTTTATTTCAAAACTGCTGATAATGTGGACAGATTCTGCTTGCATTGTTTCATTCTGTTTAAGGGCTGCAATCTTAGGCTATTATCTTTCTGGCCTTTTACCTGGATAAGTAAGCCTCATTGAATTTAACTGGGCTCTCAGCTACAGTAGGTAGGCACGTACAGAATTGCAATCTCTCTAACAACTCTCTAGGGCAGGGATGTCAAACTCGCTCCATCATGGCATCCTCACGTGTTGTATCGTGACTTCCCCCCTTCGCTAAACCAGGCGTAGGCGTGACTAATGCATGACACATCTGGGACATGAGTTTGACAGCCTTGCTCTAGGGGGAAAAAAAATCTTCCACAAATGGTTTTGTGTTGGCCAGAAAGGAAATGAGGAGAAATTGGAAGAAGTTGCATAATTAATAGGGCAGGTTATTGCTTAATTATCTGCAAGAGGCCATTATGCTTGCTTTCCTAAGAATAAACTGCACAGGGTGTAATATAACTCATTTCTCAGAAGTCATGCCAGGTCTAATCCCCTTTGCATCCTTGACATAGTAGAGTAGAGGAAAATGAAACGTAACTAGCATTCTTTTTTTTTTTCAATTTACATAACAATAAACATTTTAGCAGTACTGTGTCATGTGCCTCTTACAAGTATTTACATTTATTCCTATACATTTTTGTTTCTCTGTTCTAACCATCTATACCACTTATCCCAAACTGCATACAATTCCTTGCCTTTCATTTCCAATAATGCAATAGTGGAGGTGATTTGACTTCCTCCCTCCCTCCTTCCCTCCCTCCCCCTTTCATTTTTTAATTATTAATGTTGGTCAATCAAAATATTTGCTTGCTGTGTACAAAACTTCAGCAACTTTTACAAAAAAGACAGATTACAATCCCTGGGTTTTCCTGAATCAAGCAAGCAGTTGCCTAATCAAAAAAGGGGTTGCTAATGTGGATCAAATTTGGGCAGTGTGACAAACCCCCGAAAGAGCAGCATATTGCTCATTAAGCCATGGGAAACAGAGCAGCACAAAGAACCACAGTGTAATCATGCTTTCTGTAGAAAGAAATCAAAGCTGTTAATCAAGGAAAAATGCCTTTTGCAACCTAAACAAATTACATCAATAATGTATGTTTTCTTATCTATGCTTTTCCTGCTGAGGACATGTAAATACCAATACCGGATAAATAACTCACTGTGTGTTGCATCTGACAGTTCAGGTCCCCGTTTGTGGAAAAGTTCCCTTGAGATATTGCCTACACACATTTAACCTGAAGCTTTTCTTTTCTTTTCTTTTCAGCCTAGGGCAGATGTGATTTTAAAAATGGGAGTTTGTATCTGTGTGTGCTGCATGATGAATGTCATTATCAGCCTCTTGTTTTTCCTTTGTCCTTATATAGTATTTGTGAGACTGTTCATTATCCTGGGATTTCTTTCTGCCTTTGGCATATGTGTGTGAGAGTTCACTGCGGGTATTTCAGGGTCTGAAGCCATGTATTTTTCAAACACCCCCCCCCCCCCCGGTCCAACTGCAGTGCATTTGCGATGTTGGCAGCAGGATGAAGAGGGCCAGTATCATGTTAACACAATGAAATGTGATGTAGGTGGGAAGGAGGGGGAAGGGATCCAGGCAGGGTTTCCTATGGCCATTCCAGCTATAAGTATGTTTGCAATTATTCCTCTGTCTTGGAGGCTTTGGGGGAAAGGCAGAGAAAGCAAAAAAAATGGGAAATCACTGGCGGGAATCCTGATCTAAGCCACAAAATGAACATGTATTCTGTGTTCTGTATACCAGGTTCTTTTTTTATTGTTGGTGTTTTGGAGCCCCCCATTCATGGAATGCCCAGGTAGTCCTTTGCTTAAAATCAGAATTGGGACCAGAATTTCCGAGGCTAAGCAAGACAGTTGTTAAGTGAGCCGTGTCTGATTTTATGACCTTTCCCCCACAGTTATTAAGCAAACCACTCTACCGCAACCTTTGTGAATATGTGCCAGTTGCCAAGAGCCCAGATATTTTGATGACATGGCCATGGGAAGGCTGCAACAATTGTAAATGTGAGGACCAGTTGTAAGTCGCTTTTTTCAGTGCCGCTGTAACTTCAAAGGTTCAGTGAAAATGGCTGTAAGTCAAGGACTACCTCAGAGCAGGGAAGACAGCACTGATTGCAAGGGACAGCCTTCTCCCATCACTGGAAGGGTTATAATTCCCATCTTTCTAAGCCAGCCTCGGTCTGATGGGAGTTGTGTTCCCTGAATCTGGATGACATCCAGAGGATATTGAAGAGATTAGCATACCTTTATTCCATGGCTTTCTAGACTGGAGGTTTACTATCCTAAATGGGCCCTTCCTGCTCTTCTTGGGTTTAGTTCACAAAAATACTGCTGTGAGTTTATTTATTTATTTTATTTATTTATTAGATTTCTATTGCTGCCTATTCACCCATGGTGATTCAAGGTGGCTTACAAATATAAAACCACATTAGAACAATAAGACTAATGGTAGAAACAAATAAATTAATATAATACCAAATCACTGTAATACAATAAAATCACTCCCACCCACCACCCACCCTGGCAACAGCAGATCACATGAGCCATTTAATGGGCTCCATCCCATTCTGGGTTTCTCATGCCCGCTGGCAGAACCAGGTTTTCAATGCCTTCCAGAAGAGCATTAGAGTAGGGGCCATTCTAAACTTGGGGAATGATGTTCCAGAGAGAGGGAGCCACCATGGAAAAGGCCCTTCTTCTGGGTGTATCTCCCTCAGGGATGTATGTCCCTCTGGGATGGACCCACAACATTCCCTGCCTGCTCACTCTGATGGGTTGGGTAGATGTGACCGGCAAGAGATGGTCCCTCAGATAACCTGGTTCCAAGCCATGAAGGGCTTTAAAGGTGACAACCAGCACCTTGAATTGCACCCAGAAGCAAACAGCAACCAATGCAGCTCCCGCAGGAGAGGTGATACATGTGCACACTGAGGTCTGCACAAAACCATGCGGGCCGCTGCATTTTGCACCAACTGAAGCTTCCGGATGCTCTTCAAGGGCAACCCCATGTAGAGCACATTGCAATAGTCAAGATGGGAGGTGGCCAGGGCATGAGTGACTGTGAGTAGGAATTGTCAGTTCAGGAAAGGGCATAACTGGTGCACAACCCACAGTTGCACCCCTCCTGGCCACGACTGCCACCTGCTCTTCCAGCTGGAGTTGTGAGTCCAGGAGAACCCCCAGATTATGCACAAGGTCTGTTTGGGGTATTGCCACCCATCCAGGACCAACGAAGGAAATTCTCCCTGAGCCAATGAACCCCAAACCCAGAGCCATTCGATCTTGCCAGGGTTTAGTTTCAGTCTGTTGCTCCCCATCCAACCACTAACAGCCTCCAGGCACCATGAGAGGGAGAACACAACATCACTCTTAACTCACCACGGACAGAGACATACAGCTGGGTATCATCAGCATATTGGTGGAACCTCAGTCCATGGTGACAGATGATCTCACCCAGCGGCTTCATATAAATGTTGAACAGGAGCGGAGAGAATACCGAGCCCTGCGGAACCCTGCAGAGTAGTGGGCAACGGCTGGATCTCTTGTCTCCTATCAGCACTGACTGAGAGCAGCCACAGAGGAAGGAGGTGAACCAGGATAGCACCAGACCTCCCGTTCCCATCCTCTGAAGCTGCCCCAGAAAATTGTATGGCTGATGGTATCAAAGGCCACCAAGAGGTCAAGTAGGGCAAGGATGGATGCACTACCCCCATCCTGCTTCCGCCAGAGATCATCCAAAAGTGTGACCAATGTTGTTTCTGTCCCAAATTCAGGCCTGAATCCTGACTGATTCTGGAGCATCCTATGAAAATTTTTCCCATAGCAGTTTACTTGGGTAATGAAAACCAAGCCATGAAAGAAATAGCCACCCTCAGTTGCTGCAGAGTGATTGACCACTTGTGGGTAAATGCAGTGGGAAAGTGCAGGAGATGTTCATGCAAATGATTTAAATCATTTTATCACAATAGGAATGTCTTTACTCAGCCTCAAGATTCCAGCTCTAAATAACGAATACTATCTACTGTCTCCCAGGCCCCTTCACTGGGAGGCTCAGACCCCAATTCCTTTCCTTTCAAAGGCCAAGGGATTCATTTTACCCTCTCAGACTTCATACTCCAGATTACATTTTGCAGAAGCAGCTGTTCCACTCAGCTCTGCCTCCATCTCTCTTCCTAGTCTCCTTGGTTAATCTGTGTCTTGTCCTGACTACCCAATGTGACCATCCCTCACTCTCAAGTGAGTATAGTTCAGCTTTCAGGAAAAGGTGTCCCTGGACTTTTTTAGTTTCAGATTATTTCAGATGCTTACCTTTTCGGAACTGAACTAGCCTGGAGGAAGGGCCATTGCTGGGAACCACCTTCTAGCAAGCCAGAAAATATAAATAGTTCAACTGTCAAGTCAAGGCCAGAAGCCATGGCTGGGAAGGAAGAGGCAGGTAGCAAAGACTAGAGAGCTTCTAGATTTTCCAGGGAAGGAGGACAAAAGGAGAAATCTCTTTTCCTTCCCAGCCCATTTGTTTTTTGGTCCACAGGATGACTCATTGCCTTAGTATGTGGTTCAGGATCACAGGCCCTTTGGGACCTGAAGGGTATAATGGAGCACAAGAAACTTTTTATGCCCTTAGTTAGGATTGGAGGGGACTGAGTCAGTGGTGGAAAGGAAATGGCTAATCCAGCCAGACTGCATCTGAAAGGTCCATGGGTTTTTCCAGTAAGGGGGAGGACATAAGGAAAGTATAATCCATCTTTTTTGCATTTCTGCTGACATCCAGCTTTCTTGCCATGTTGAAGCCTGGACTTGGCTGCAGAATAAAGCATGTAATTGTTTTGATTACGTTATTTAATTCATTTGATTTCTGTCCCAGGACTTTCCTTGGTTTTGAATCCATTCATTGGTCACTTGATACTGGTTCCTGTTTGGGGAATTGGTGGATAGGTGACCTTGGATATGTATGTTTCCATTTTCATGGTCTTTTCCCCATCAATCTCTCTCATCCCTGCTATAATAGAATCCATTAAAATAAGAATCTAAGGCAGCTTTGTGGGATGTGACCAAAGAGCCATCTTATCAGGCATTGCTTTTGTCTACAATGGCCAACCAAGGTGGCTTTTGACAGGCCACAAGCAGGCCACAACTATTGTCCTGAGTAGCAATCACTGGTAATCTTATAATCTACTTGAGTAGTCTACGTTGGTGGTCATTTCCACTTCTTATGATTGCAAATACTATTGTTTAACCATGTTGTATAGCATTCTAACCCCAGACAGAATTTGGAATGTCAAAGAATATTTGAACTGGCTCATAGCTACTAGAATGAAAATATTCAATCAAATACTGAGGTTTCTCCTGTTATTCTTTAGGCTCATCAATAAATGGGTCACAGAGTGTCAAGAGTTCACTTTGGTCTCTTCCAGTGTCTTGACTCATGTACCTTTGGCAAACTCTTTTAAATCCCAGGGCCTCTTCTGGCCTATGGACAAAGCACAGTGTGTTTCAGATGTACTCAACAGACATGGCTTTGTATTCACTATACCAGAAGATTAAAACATCTTTTTGCCTATTTATTTTACAAATATGGCAAGAAAAACTAGAGACTTTTATGTTCTTTTGAATTTTTTTATTGGAACTGTGTACAGACGTATATTGCTGAACAGAACGTACAGTATATTGGAAATGTCCTTTCTTCACTGAATGTAGATGTTCTTCAAGTGGGTCAAATTCAGAGAAAATCACTTCTCATGGTTTGTTTTCTTGGCCATAGAGCACCATCCCTACCAATAGGTGGCTAATGGGAGTTGAAGAGTGGCAGGATAATGTTGAATAACTGGGTTTTATGTTCCATATCAGATGACTATTGACCTTTCACGCAGCCAATGTTGAAGTTGGAGTCAGTGGCCAATCGAGCTGGTTTGTGAATGCAAAGGGAAGAAGGGAATGTCTTCTCCTTCTTCAAGCTGGAAAAGCCTGGGGCCTGAATGGCAGCATTCAGGGTGCTTATGGATTTAGAGTGTGCACTGTGAATGGACGTTATGAAAGAATGTTCGGGTAAACTGATGTGCAGCACCCTGAACATAAAAAATAAAATAGGCAGGAAAAAAACCCCAAATGGTTTAACCACCATTGGAATAATTGAAACATTTATCTGTCAATGATATTGCAGAATTGGGCATACTGGGCTCATAGTAGTAGAAATGGAAGCAGTTTCACTATGGTGAAAAAAACCCGCCAACCCTATTTCTAGAATCATGACTGCACAGTCTCTGTGTCTTTGCATGGAAAGACAGTGGAAATGTATGTGGAAATGTATGTGGAAATGTGCCTAGCCCGGGTATTTCCTGGGGGTAGATATTTGTTATAAGTCTGGAGAAGTATTCTATATTTGAATGTATTCCGTGTTTCTGTGCTTTGTGTGATTGTACCAATGGAGGCTCATTCAATTTTGTGTGGTCATTCTGCACACATATTGTGCATTGACAATAAAGACTGAATTTAATTGAATTGATGCACACAAACAGATATATACATACGTCTCCTGCATCTCATAATCTCTAACGTTTTCCCTTCTTTGAAGGTAACCAAAAAAGCTATATCATGAGCGGTCCAGTTATTTGTGTTTGACTAAGGATTGGCTCTTTAAGTTGGACTGATTATTTTTTCCTGTCTAACTGATGATGATGGGTTAGTTTGAATTAACCTTGCCTCTTGGGGACTAGATTGTTGTGTCTTTGTTAACAGCACAGAAGTGAATTCAATTGTTTCTGTCCCCTTTTAGCCACCAGCACTGAGATTTGTGAGTGGCCACCCCTACTCCATTGATTAACTAGCTTCTTCAACTCAGCTTAGCTACTGAAAAGTCAGAAAAGGTCAGGTACACGTTGTCGGGTCTGCTGTCAACAGCAACAACAAAGGTCTGATCATGAGAGGTGGCCTCAAGTTGTGAAGCTGGGTCAGAGAAAGTCAGAACTGAAATGTCATTTTTAATGTGTTTTTCCCTTCTTGACCTTTCCTACCCTTCTCATCTCTTTTTTTTCCCCTGATGTTACCAGGCTTATTGTCATGAATGCTGCTGAGACCTTTCCTAAGATAGACAAAGAACTGCACATTATACACCTAGCTAGAAGGGTGTAATGTAGGAGCATGGTGACTTGGTTCAACAGAGCACCCTGGCACTTTCCAGGAACTGGTTTAAGGGAGGAAAGTGTGCTCTCTTTGAAAGACACACGAGGCACCAGTGCCTTCTTCTCAGCTGCTGCTCTGCTCCTGAAGCCAGTGGGAGACTGCGAAGAAGCCTGCAGTTATCCTGGATGGGAATAAGCAGGGAGTGGCTCCAGCAATTATTCCTTCGTAGTAATAAGGGGATTAAGATGCAGCCAGGCTAATTGTGGGGCAATTGTGAGTATAATTGGAGTAGTGTATGCAAATCAGTTTGAAAACTTGATGATCTTGATGAAATGTCAGTCTGCAGTCCTGTTCAGCATTAACTGGGAGCCTACTGTGCATGTGACAGTCTTATACTGCCAAATATACGTGCTAGGTTGTTTTTTTAAAAGAAATATGTGTTGATGGAGTGTTAATTACTGCCAAGGCAGTGGCACTCAGCTGAATTGTGCAATGGGCCAACTCCCTCTTGGTGAACTCCTCCACTAACTAAGGAGAAAGTTATGTCCTGGTTCCCTCTTTCGCATGTATAGTTGTATGTGCGAATGGGCATACTTGGGAGTCCTTAACAACTGTTCATTTAGGGGCCATTCAGATCAAATTCAAATTAAATTCAAATTAAATTCAAATTTTATTAGTCACATACATAGTCATAAATGGCACGATATGTAGTGAAATGCTTACACGACCGCCCGTGACTGCGATTGATAGTAGGGCAGGAGAGTAAGTCTAGATAAAATGGGATAGGATAGGAAATAAGTTAGGGATAGTTGGGAAGGTAGGAATGAGATACAATTGTGGTTCCTGTTATAGTCTTGAGTGTTCTTGTGGTTCCTGGTTTAGTGTCCGTATTGTCTGTGGAAAGAAGCTTTTTCTCATTCTCTCTGTGTTGGCCTTCAGAGAGCGAAAACGCTTTTCTGACCGCATCGTGGTAAACAGTGTGTTATTAGGGTGGCTGGGATCCTTCACTATCTTCTTAGCTTTAGTCTAGCAACATTTGTTATAGATGGAGTGCAGCTCAGGAAGCTTGGTGCGGATGATACACTCAGCTGAGCGTACCACCCTCTGTAGTGCTTGTCTGTTTTGCATGGTGCTATTCCCAAACCAAGTTATGATGCTCTCTACAGTGCAGGTAGAAGTTCCTAAGCACCTTTGGGGGAAGTCTGAAATCTCTCAGGCATCTGAGGTGGTAGAGACATTGTTGGGGCCTTTTTTACCGTAGTGTTGATGTGGATAGTCCATAACAGGTTCTGCGAGATGTGCACACTGAGGTATTTGAAGCAGTCCACTCTCTCTACCAGGCTTCAGAGTTACAGTGGCACTGAAAAAAGAGATTTATGACCATTTTTCACACGATCATTGCAACATCCCCATGGCCATGTGATCAAAATTCAGATTCTTGGCAATTGACTCATATTTATGATGGTCGCAGGGTCATGGGGTCATGTGATCACCTTTTGTGACCTTCTGACAAGCAAAGTCAATGGGGAAGCCAGATTCACTTAACAACCATGTTACTAACTTAACAACTGCAGTGATTCACTTAACAGTAGCAAGAAAAGTTGTAAAAGTTACTTAACACATTTTTCAGTTAGCAACATAAATTTTGGGCTCAATTATGGTCACAAATAGAGGACTACTTGTATAGAAGTCTCTACCATCTCAAGTGGCTCAGTGGCTAAGATGCTAAACTTGTCAATCAGAAAGGTCAGCAGTTCAGGTGATTCAAATCCCTAGCGCTACCTAATGGAGTGAGCTCCTGTTATTTGCTCCAGCTTCTGCCAACCTAGCAGCTCGAAAATATGTAAAAAATGCAAGTAGAAAAATAGGGACCAGCTTGGTGGGAAGGTAACAGCGCTCCGTACATCTTTGACATTTAGACATGCAGGCCACATGACCACTGTCATCAGACAGCGCTGGCTCTTCAGCTTAGAAACAGATATGAGCACCGCCCTCTGGAGTTGGGAATGACTAGCATGTATGTGTGAAAAGAACCTTTACCTTACCATCTCAGATGCTTTTATACAATATGAGAGATTGTTACTTTCTGGTTAATTTCTGGCTAGGTGAAATACATTCTTGCAAAGAGCTAGGTGCTGTGGAACAGCCATAGTCTTTTGAAACGATATTGAAAAAATAAGGACCATTATTCTTGCCTCCTTCATTCTGTTATATTATGTTTCCCACTAGGTGGCAGTATTTGCTTTTCAGTTAAATCCCATATTGCAAATTGGGCATCTCAGGGAAATGGCTTCTGCTGGGCGTTTTTGTTAATAAAATTTTATGTGCCTTATGGCTTTGCTGCCCTTACCACCAAAGAGATTTGTGGAATGCAGCTAGCTAGCTTGCATTTCATGTGTGATATATTTAGGATAGAGGCAAGGGCTGGCAACAACGCATACACTAGATTAGAAAAACAAGAAAAACTAAGTGCTTTTCTCTAGAATCAGTGCAACAAGCATCATATGGCACTTCCCAACTTGCTGGATGCTGAAATATGAACAAAATAGGCAAAGCAGCTACAGAAACCTTGTACCATCTTATCCTGGAGTTTCAGTTTCTGAATCCCTTTAAATATTCTCATTACTCCTCAGCTGTGGGTTTGTTTATATATCCCTGGTAAAGAGCAGGGGGGATTACAGGCCTGCAGACATAGAAAAAAAGCAGAGAAATAGGGAGGATTAAAATGGAGAATTCCACAAGAAAAAGAAGGAAAACAGTTGGCGGTAGTCAGACACTTTTTCATGCATAAACTTTTTCACCCTACCTTGCTTTATTAAAAAGCCTCTGAAAATCTGAATGTCAGATATTCAGGTGACAGTGCTGTAATGAAACAGATGTGTGATCACTACACATCTGCCTGGACATAACTTTTTCATCAGATTTTCATCAGATTTGCCCGGACTTTTCCTGGTCTACCATGCTTCCCAGAGAAGAGAAATATAGACTCAATAGATTTAACTTTCCCAATAGTACCACCACCTATGAAGTATTCTCAAAGCTGGGGTTATATGCAGGTGAGAAAAATCACCGATAACCCTAATCATAACTTTCAAAGAGCATCATAGAGTTAGGAAAAGACAGCATCAGATGGATGCCAGAGCACATCTGCCTGTCAAGGCTGCCTTGCGGGTTTTCCTAACTCTAGGCCAGTGGTGGCGAAACTTTTACTTACCAAGTGCCGAAAAGTACGTGCTTTGTGTGTGCCATCCGCTCTTGCATTCAGCTCCTCCACATGCATTACATGTGCAACTGCACCATCTGTGCATGCATGCAGCTTTTGCACGTGCAATGCACGTGTGCTGTGCACAGGCACTCATGGACACATGAGCAAGTGCATGTGCATGTGCAGGAGAGCTCCAAAGACCAGCTGGATTTCCTGCTGCAATCGCACACTTGCACAGCGGAGGCCTGAAGACCAGCTGGGTCTCTGCAATCATGCATGCGTGCCGGTGCAATCGCATGTGCATGCTCAGCTAGAGGTAAGTTGGCTGACAGCTTGTGTGCCCAACAAGATGGCTCTGCATGCCACCTGTGGCACCCGTGCCATAGGTTCACCATCACAGCTTTAGACTAACTCTTGCCCACAATTGGAATGCTATATGTAGAGTGCAGGGACCAAGCTGCTAGGTGCAGAAACTATAACAAAATAACTCTCTTTCGAGCCGATTTCAAAGGCTTTGCATTTCCCTATAAAGCATGGCAGCTTGACAGGATTTATCGGGATTTTTCATGGTATCGGGATTTTTCAGGGACTACATTGCCAATTATTCTACCCCTTCAGTCCAAACACCTAGGGAGGGGCTTTGAGAATGAAGTGCAGGAGGAATGGGCAGATCTAATTGTGCCTTCTTGATGGTAACCAGAGGTGGGATTCAACCAGTTCATGCCTATTCATTAGAACTGGTTGTTAACTTTCTAAGCAGTTCAGAGAACTGCTGGTTGAGCTGGTCATTAGAACAGAGAACCAGTTGTTAAATTATTTGAATCCCATCACTGGTGGTAACCATATTTGGGAGATTTCTCCCTTGGTTCTGATGCTGGTCCTAATGCTATTTTTACTCTGGAGGGCCCTGAAAAGTATCATCTTTCTATGGAATGTTGCCCCTTATTTTGGTGTTAATAACTTGCATTACTTTGTTTAAATTTTTATGCTTCTTATGCTACCGATTGGTGCTGTCCATAGGTTAGAATCTGCTAAGAGTGTAAGTGTAAGTGAGTCAATGAGCAAACTTGTATGCCAAGGATTGGGCAACAATAATGCAAAGCACAGCAACATAAGCTCTTTTGCCCCCTGCATATTTTGCAAATATTAGCTGTGCTACTTTCTCACATGTCTGATGTAGCATAAAGTGCCTCTGTGGGCATTTCCATGTTGATAAGGGATGCTCTACAGGGAGTCCTTGGCTTACATCCATTCACTTAGCTACGATTTGGTGGTGCATTGGCACTGAAGAAAATAGACTTGGGATCAGACCTCAATGTTCTCCATGGTCGTGTGACCATGATCCAGGTGCTCAAGTGCCACAATTTTGTGATTGCCAATTATTTATTTATTTTATTTTTATTTATTTATTAGAATTTGTCAGACAATGAAAATATGAATATAAAATGTAATGACAGGGACGATAGTCATGTTAGTGCACTTATGCATGCTCTACTGACAGCTGAACTAGGATGTAAGATCCGCAGAAGTCAATTTGTGACTGAAACTATGAGAATTTGTAGCTGAGACAACTGAAATCAGGTAGAGCATTCCAGACTTTGACAACTCTATTACAAAAATCATATTTTTTACAGTCAAGTTTGGAAGGATTTACATTAAGTTTAAAGCGTTTGTTAGCATGTGTATTATTGTGATTAAAACAAATGACTTTCCTTGCTAGTTTTTCACAAGCACAGTCCATCTACCCACCCTCTGTGGCACCCCCCTGCCCCCACAACCATAGCATCTCCCCTTCCCACAGCCTCCACTGTTATAGCCGAAAACCCGGTCCAAATCGGTGAAAGAAGACTCAAGAAACCGGGTCCGTTTGGATGACCGCGAGGGG
>JAEANM010017307.1:0-12988 GCA_017656035.1 Myanophis thanlyinensis
TAGCTGGGTTGAGCTGAAGTCTGTTAAGCCCCATCCAACTCCGCACGGCCTCCAGGCACCGGCCCATCACTTCAACAATGACTTTTGAGAGTCAGAAGCAGACAAATTTTTTTAATGAACTATCTTATCTTGCACAAATAAAATGCTCGGCACGACCAGAAGAGGTTATAACATTAGCCCTTTGCAGTAAGCCAGGTCAGAAAAACAGATTCCTTCAAGGGCTACTTGTACTTTATTGTTGAAATTCTGACAGATTCTATCTCAAATAGAAATAAGGACAAATAGAAGGGATAATTTTGAGAGTTTTGTTTAGGTAATGGCTTTGAATACCTTCTTGAAAGCCATCTCCCCATATTCTACGTACAAGTATTATTGTTTCAGAACTCAATTATGTCCTAGGTTTAAACAGTCAGAAGAAATAAAATCCATCATACTGTAAAATGCCATCTTTCTTCAAAGATGGCAACTGCTTAAAAAGGAAAGCTGCAAATTGTTTGGTAAAGTAATCCATTATAGAAAGGTCAAATGTAAACAGTAACAAAATATTCCACATAATTTCTAAATCATAAATCAAGCTTATAAACTGGAAATTCTAAATCTGTTTTAGACACATTAATTTACAGATGCCTGAGAATATATTTTGTAAATCCAGGAGAAAATATCTACAGTTCAGTTTCTGTATTAAGTTCTTCATGACTGGTACTTAGAAAAATGCATTGAAAAATATTTTCTACTTTAGTAAGGCTTCTCAAAGACTCATATTCTTAATAGCAATTTTGCTGAAAGTGAACCAATATGTAAATAAAATATATTAGGAATGTATCGTAATACCGTAATTGTTACTTTTCTTCCATTTCAAAAGAAATGAAACAAATAAAACAAGCATGCATTTAATTGACTTACAGCATCCAAGACTGAGCTAAATAATTACTCAATAAAATAAACTTGTATTCCTTGAAATAAAAAAAAAACAGAAGTCATCTAATTATCTACAGAATATTAAATACAGGATATTTTGATATTTACCTGTATCTCTAATCTGTGTATGTTTGCATTGTCAAGGCAGTTATACAATATTATAACATAGTGCCAGGTCACCAAAATTTTATCAAAAGATATAAAGAACCCCTATCCATCCAGACTACCAAAATATAGGTGAAATAAGAGATAACTTTCAAGTCAGGTTTTTAAAACTGCAATGTTTTGCTTTTTATCAAAACATTAGCCTATCTAGGTTAATATTGCTTACTTATATTCCCAATAACTAAGGCTCAGAATCATTTATCACTGTTTATACATTTATTCTAGTTTATAAGAACAATATACATTATTGTATCTGTATCTATCATCAACTCATTAAAATGTAGTTAAGCAATTGAAATTAGATATGTTCTCTAAATTAAAATTAGGAAAAAAGTTATGATTCTGAATAGAATTATTTAGTAATTTTTAATAAACAGGTTCTGAAGTGTTGTACTACCCTGACTAACCCATTTAAAAATTAATTTGGGGATACATTCCCAACTAATATTTTCACAAGGTAAGAGTTAGGTTAAGAGCACTCATACTGTGATGGCCACAGGTTTTAAAATGAGGAACGGAGGGGTTGCTCTCAGGCAGTTGAAGTGCTGTCACTTTCTATATGCATGCAATGCATGTGACAAACATTTTTAAAAAGGTGGGGCTTGATTATATGATCACACCTACTATTTTAAAGTCACTGACTACCGCTGCCTTGCATTAGGTAGCGGTTAAATATAACATTTATTTTAAAAAATAAACTTTTCACTTATTCAGCAAATAAACAATGGTAGATTCTTACAATTATTTCTAGATACCTAGCTTCATGCTCTTAGTGGACAGCATTTTCTGACAAATTATTAATAGAGTCTTCTTCAATAGCAAAAATGTTTGTGAAACCAAAAATCTTCCATAGTTTTTTTAATTTTAGATGTTACTTTCAATTTACTACCCAACAGAAACTTTTTTTTATTTTGAAAAATAAACATGGACTTTAGTAACACTTCTACAGAACTTTAATAACACTTCTACAGATATTCCAAAAATTACAGATATTATATTCTATGCTGACAAACTTTTTGAAAATACAAAATTTTCAGTAGAAACTGAACCTAACTAAAAGCAGTTAATACTAATGGATTGCCCACATTGAAAAAGTTTGTCCCATGATCAATACATACAATTGCTATATTTTGGGAAAAAAATATGAGAATTTCAAGTGCTTTAAAGTACATTACATTTGAATCAAAGTCTATTATAAAACTTTATTGATGTTTTTGTCATAATGATGGATTTCAACAGGTAAATTGAGATTATAAAAAGAACTTCATTTCAAAATAACATCCTATAACATTAATAATAATGTAAGGAATGCAATACTATATAGGGAGTAAACTTTGCACCTTCCCCCCCCCCCCCCCAAAAAAAAAGGAAGCAAGTAAAATTGCTTTATAAGTTTAGTTAATACTCAAAAATGCAAGTTTGGCTATCAAGCCTGAGACAACATTTTAAAGTCATTCTGCAACACTTCCCCCTCACTTCCACAATATGCTTATGATTCTCTAGGGATTACAAATCACACTATGTGAATGTCTGCATTAATAACCAAGATTTAAAGTATTAAGATCAGGAACACCACACAATCTTCTAAATTTTGTTGATGAAGTTGTAAGAAAATACCTCTCTGACAAACTAAAACATGACAGCATGAATTAATTTCCATATTTCAACAGAAAACAATCTGTATTATTTCCATTGCAATTAGCTATGAAACAATAGCTTTTTAAATTTCTACCTTTTTAACCGGAAAAAACTCACTCCCACATTATGGAATCTCCCCATCATTTTTCATAATAAGCTGCAACTTTTTAATTACTGTCAACATGACAAGCTTTCTAAATTTGATCGGAACGGAGGAACTGGGAACCTGGCATACATTTGATATTATCCCATCTAATCTTTGAATATTACTATCAAACTTTCTACAATTTATCACCAATGAAATTTCACAGAACTGAAGCTGCATACAGAAAACCAACTATAAATGCAAAATTCCTAAAGACCTCCAAATATTTGTTCAAATATTTCTCAACAGAAAGCTTCCTAGATTCTGTGATGACCAGATACTTTCTATCTAGCAATTAAAATGTTACGCTAGTGACTGCTTCATAAATTAAGTATACAGCAACATGTCTTAGAGATACACATTAAAATAAATGCAAATGTCACATTTACTGTAATGAGGGTTCTATTAACTATATTCCGAGTTTTGTCTAATATATGAAGCATCTCCGAATCAATTTTCAGATTGGGTTATCACCTGAGCCACCAATAAAAGTAGCCAATTTTTAAGCCATGGATGCATTGCAAGAATAAAGACAGTTAAGTACATAGCATACTAGTGTGTGTAAGTATATACAAGTATACTATAATGCTCTAGAACATTTCCAAATATCAATTATGCGGTTACTCTTCAGCTGAAACAGCAGTACATAATGTGTTATGGTTAGTTAACTAAAGCAAATCACAAACTGTATCTTCACAATGTACACATTATACCACTGTCGAAGCAATAGCTCAGTCAATTAGTTTCTAGTGTATATGACATCTACAATTTTTAACAACTTGGGATAAGAATACCTAATATACTGCATAGGTCTGTAACAAGGAAGGTACTTTCTAAGTTATTCCTTCTTCATCTTTTTGTTGCCTATTAAAAGGATATAAGGATCTAAAGGGAGAGAAACAGGTTAAGACAAGAAGTAGCTGAGGGTTCAGAAACTGACTCCCTCTTCAGTTAAAATCAATTTTAGTTGTGAGCAGGGTTGCACCAGGAAAAACTGCTATCAATCTAGGGATGGCTCCTGGACTGTCAACCAGTGGTGGAATTCAATTTTTTTACTACCGATTCTGTGGCGTGGCTTGGTGGGCATGGCTGGGGGGGTCATGTGACTGGGTGGGCAGTTTCTGTAAGAGGGCAATAACAATTAGGCCAGAATGTTTTTTCCTGCCTTCCTTACAGGATTAACCCTGTAAAGTGGAAAAAAACAAAAGGAGATTTCTTCTAACAACCGGTTCTCCAAACAGCTTAGAAAATTTACTACCGGTTCTAGCAAACCTGCTAGAATCTGCTGAATTTCACCTCTGCTGTCAACTCTTGGTGGAAAAGCAGCTCCATGATGCTGCTAGGAGGAACTTTTCCCAGCTTTGACTGGTACACAAGCCGGAGCAGAAGGTGATGGAGCTGATCAGTTCACGGCTGAGCTAGTGTAGGTGTCCCAGATGAGACTGTCTTTGAAATTTCAATTAGGGCAAAGTTCAGCAACACAATAATCAGAAAACATGTATATTATCGTATAACATGAAGATTATGGAAGCCACATGGATTGTCAATTTGTTCTGAATGCTATTGGTGATCAACGTCAAGTCCCTACATTGTTAGGGATTAGGCCAGTCAGTCATTTTATTTTAGTCATTAACCAACAAAAGGGTCAGTCTAGAAACCTCGCACCCCAAAGATAGGTTTGTTATCTCTACATCTTTATGACAAGTTGACTCTTGCAGGCATTTAACTGCAGAACATTCTCCCCTCCAAAGATGGAAGAACCACAGTTTTACTTTTAGTATTTAAATACCTTTAAAAAACATGGCATTTTAAATGTATTGGGGGTTTGGGGGCAAGAATGGAAAATGTCCCGACTCTCGCTGTTTGATTTTGTACAATACTATAATTGTATTATGATTGATACTAAGCATATTTATTACTTAATATACTTCACGCAGTGATTACTTGATAATTATTGTATTGCTGTGCACTACATATTGTCACTGGAAATGTTCAGTTAGATAACAGAAGCAGCATAAAAAGATACCTAGTACCCAATTGTTTAAGATTTACTAACTTTCAATTGCCAAGGCAAAGGGAATATTAAATGTAATCAAAGTATAACTACATTAGGAAAACAAGAGAAAAATATAACATAACCTCATATTGTAATAAATATAGAACTGAAAATTATTTTCAACTTTTTGCCTAAATTCTTAAAATCTAATGTTTACCATTAAACAAACGTACACACTCCTCCAATTGTCATTTCCTAGAATTATCAATACCAAAAATACATGTGCAATTGGGTGAATGAATGCAAAAAAGCCGGCTTTCTTTATAAGTGCTTTCTAATGAGATTAAATTTGAAATGTTAAGAAAAACTAATCACAGCATGTAAAGCAATTTCATTTTTACTGACATAGGTGGAGTTGTTAGACTAAATTATAGTACACGTATTAAGGAGGACTATCATTTCCATTTGTTACACAATGTAGGAATTTATTTTTGCTACATGCCAATTAATTCACATTTCAATACACTTTGAGTGATTTGGTTATATTGAGAAGTAAAAAATTGCTAGCATGTCATTATTATAGATTGCTACTAAATGAGAGAGTATCTAAAACTGCTGTTAGGTCACCAATTGTTTCCAAAACCTTATGCTGTCGAAGATAAAATCATATATTATTACAGTGTTCACTCAAACATCAAATGAACTTTCATTTTCTAACTTTATCTGAAATTTAAAAAAAAACTTTGATCATACATGTTGCTAGGTTTTATAATGCTATTGATAATTCTCAAAATTTAATGAAACTGAAGAATTGCTATCATACTGTACTACAATCATATTTATATTAAAGGAAGCTGAAGCAAAAACATTTTATTTAAATTAATATATTAATTGTTTGTTGAAAATAGTACAATGGTAATAACATCTTAAGACTTTAATATATTGAACTCCAATTTTTTAATCAATTATTGACAATCTAACCTGTTTTACACATCAACCAATACTACTATAATTAACTATTAATCCTAAGAAGTAAAATGATAAATTACATACTAGGCAAGAGTGTCCATTATACAGCATGAAATATTTTAAAATGTATCCCAAACCAAGATAGATCAATAGGTTATGATCACACATACATGCTTCCACTAGTGGAATGAACACCACAAGCAGATGGACTTCTGCTCAGAAGGACTACGTCAGGGTTGTCAAATTAGCAGCCTACAGGCCGGATGTGTCACGCACAGGCCAAGCGCACCCTGGCTCCACCAAGGCAAAAAATGTCAAGATATTGACGTCATGTGACGTGATCAAATTTGACACCCATGGACTAAGTGGTAGAGGGAAAAAAGTTTTTAAAAAGCTGTGATTTCAGCTTTGTGAGCTAAAATCTACTCATATAAAATTGGAACTAGATTAGTGGTTTGAGTAATCAAAACATTATTTAATTTTAAACTAACAAAATGAATATGGTTCTGTTAACTCATAAAGTTCTAATAAACATTCTGTTTACCATTTTGTGAACAAGTAAACATAAAGCAAAATCTCTGACTTTGCAGATCAAGGACTATAGCTTGAAGCAGTGGATTCAGGTTTGTTCCTATCAGAATATTCCATAAGCCGAGTGCCATCCAAGCATTCCAACCAATAAAAAAAGTGGGGAAAATTATTTTAATCAATTTCCCTCTGTAATGTCTGTGCTATCCGCTGTTATAGAACATCCCTAAATCCTGTGGAACAGTTTTTCAGAGGGCAGAGAAACCTGGAAAGGAGGGAAGGAATCTGGCCTCTTACATCAGCAGAAATGTTTTTATCAGACAATGCTGCATTGGAATATAGATCCAAGCGGCTTTACTTTTATATTTAACATGCATTTATTAGGCTTCCTCGTGGTTTTACACAGTCCCATATACAGTGCTACCATCTAGGAAATGGTATTGACTACATATACAGAACCACTCACCTAGTACATATCCATTTTACCATGGGATTTCCAACTATCCAGTTATATAGTAGGTTTATTTCTCAGATTACAAGTTATTATACCAACATTTAATATTTCTACCCAATAGACAGAAGCCCTTTTCTAAAAAGTATTTAAGACTGAAGCCCTACACAGTCTTATATAAGGGGAGTTTCTTTGAGCTCAGTGGCCCATTTACATAAACATGAATAGGATTGCAAACATGAATAGGATTGCCCTATCAAAATGTAATCCTGCGTTTGCTTAAATCACATCATACAAAAGTCCATTAATTTCAGATCCCGTTCCCTTCAGTTCTGTGCAAAAGATGCAACTGAGTTGCATAATATTAAAAATATGAAATGCTGCATAACAAGACACCTATATTAGATCTGAAAATGAGAATCACGATTTCACTTTTCACACTTAAAAGTGAAAGATCTTATCTAGATTATGTGCATGTACATGCACACACATGAAATTTAAGTATGGTTACAAGGTATGTTCTAGTACACAGGTTTATTTCTCAGTGAAAAAGTATCAGAGAATCCCAAGGCTCTTGGCTAGATAGGGAAGGTGAAAACCAGCACTGATGACAGCAATTGCAAGCTATGGGCATACTGTTGCCAGGAAAATGACAGAAACGTGTCAAAAGTTATAAGGAGTCATGTTCCACTTAAAGGAAATTTTACTTTTTCTAGTTAATAGAGTTGCTTCTAGACATTATGAGCAGTATTAAAAGGCCTGTATTAATGATCCAGAAGATAAATAATACAAATTGCTTTCCTTTTTACAGCATTACTACAAAATCTGGATCTCATTATGTTTAGAGTAAGCATGAGGGTTTTTTCCCCATTTTAAGATTAGAAGTATGAAAACCAAAGTTCTTTCAACACAATTACAACGTATGAATATAATGAAGTGATACTGGAAGATCGAATGTTTTATTTTTGTCACCATTATTTTCATAAATAACTCAAGGCAGCAAACATGTCTAATACTCTTCCTCCTAATCACAACAACTCTTTGAGTGACTGGCCCAAACTCACCCAGTTGACTTTCATGGCTAAGGCAGGAGTAGAATTCAGTCTCCAGGTTTCTAGCCTGTTGCCTTAACCATTACACCAAACTGCTGTCATTTTTATTGGTTTTGTATAGCACATACTGGAAAGGGAAAACACACAAACTTTTTCTAATTCCTACCCTATGAAGAGGTAGGAATTTTAATTTTAATGTTTGCTTTTTTTAATAAAATAAAATTTAAAATAAACTGATTTTATGCAAACAAGCTTAAGAACCATAATGTGCACTATATGTTTATCAAGCGCATTTATTGTGTGCCAATCAATCATGGCTTTTCAGTAACCCACTTTTTAAAAAGTAATGCTTAGCATAAAAAGAAAGCCTGACATCCTTTATTATTGTATAGAATCTTATATACAGACTAGATTACACACTGCTAAAGTTTATAATCATTTACTATCAACATAGCGAAGCAAAACGAAGTGTAGCTAAACTTTAAATTAAATTAATTTAAATTAAATATAAATTAAACTTTAATTATAGAAACCAAAGTTGAAACCTCTGAGCTAGTGTTCTCCCTAATAATTACACAATAACCCAGTAGCAACAGAAACCTGTTATGACATACAGTACATGAACCTCATGCAGCAGCTAATATTTCATAATCCATACAATATATGTATACATTGTTCACTGAGAGTGCTTGTCTGCCTCTCTTCCCTCACATTTTTCTGTTTCAAAGCTTGAACTCTATAAAGAGAAGAGAGACGTTCCAAACATTTCATTCCAAGACTGGAGAAAACTTCAGACCTATCCTCTTATCTAAGTTCTGTAGAACCAGACCTCAAGAAAACTTCCTCATGTGTTGTTTTGGCTGCTAAATGGATACTGTTCACCTTTTTGTTTCTTGGGGATTCATACCCTGAGAGGATCTATGTAATAGATTAAAACCTGGTGCCACTGCTTGCAGAATTGAGTCGTATATGCATGACATGCATGCATACATACATGCATGCATGAATTATCTCATTTACAGAAACATGACAGGATCCTGAGGGCTTTTGACCCTCTTTCCCAATCGGTCTCCAGAGCCTCCCTTCCCCGTGGCCCCCATCCTTGCCGTCTTGGTAGTCCTGCGATAAAACGAAAGGGGTCTTTTTCCCCCCACCCGGACTCACTTCAGACAACCTCATTATCCCCACACACAAACACACAACCACACACACAACCACACATACAGGCGACTTTCAGACCGCACCATCTGCCGCTTTCCATACTGCCCCCCCACCATCACCACCACCTTAGCCACCACTACTTTCCCACGGCCGAGGCCGTCCAAAGGACTTACCGAGCTTGCCGCGGGATTCCTCCAGCTTCTGAATCTGGTTCTCCAGGAAAAGGACGGAGACCCCGAACGCCATCACCGCCAAGAGCTGCAACTTAGGCGGCAACATAATCCGGAGCAGCCCCATCGGCGGCTGCAGCGGCAGCAGCAGCCGCCGCCGCCGCCTCTTTGGTCTCTCACACGCCCGCCCGGAGATCACGACATCACGCGGGGCGCAGACAGGGGAGGCCGGGGGATGGCGGGGTGGTGGTCGGGGAACAGCCTCTGCGGGAGACAAAAACGGCGGACGAGCGAGGGAAAGCCCGGCGCCGGCGAGAGCTCGCGGAAGGGAAGTGGGGGGGGGGGAACCCTGGGCTTTTCACCTTCCTCGCGACGGCACACGCCCACCCGACCACCAACCGCCTCCGATAGCTGCTCAGTCCGGCGGCCCCTCTCGGCACACGGTGCCAGGCACGCGCCCGGCCACCCCAGCCACCAATTTGCGTGCGCTGCTCAGCAACCGAACGCCCGGCCTTACTCACGCCTCTTTCGCTTACCTCCCCTCCCTGCCCGACCAGCCAGAATACAGGTCCCGCCCCCAAAGCTAAGGTCCATTGGCTAACGCTCCCCTGGTCTTTCTTCGGTTGGCTTATACATCCCATCCGCCCGCCTACCGAAGCCTCCTCGCGTAACTGGAAAGGAACTGAACCGACGCCCCTCCTTTACCCCCTTTTTACTTACTGATTGGACAACGTTGTCCCGTAGGCCTAGCGACTTTCCCTTTAGGGGATTGGATGCGGCGGTAAAGGCAAATGCCAATGTTCCGCTAGGCCATTGGTCTACCGTCTCGTCAATCTCTAGGAACCGTTCGATGGGGGGGAGTAGGGAGATCTATTCCGAAGCGTCCCAAAAAGTGCCTGATGGGGGGGGAGGTAAAAGGAGCGTGTGGTCTTTGAAGGCACGTAAATTGTTTCTTGTCAATTCCAATCCGTTCTTTCCCTCCTCGATTTTTTTTCTTAGCTGGCCACTTCCATGTGAATAGAAGACCTGTATTTTCTTGGCTCCAAGCAGGCAGTGCTTAAGACATCCTGTCGGCATAGGGGGCCTCATCGATGGAATGCCCGTGCTGTCAGTCTCTGCCAACATGGCGATTCGAGAGGGAGCCGTGGGGCTCGGCCGTTACTGGCTTTGGTTGCTAGCGACGCTGCAGGCGGTAAGATGCACCGTTAGAGCAAGGAGAGGAGCGACAAGGAGCTCTGGGCGGCCTTGAGGCGAACCTATTCCTGCTCCTTATTTTGGACTCGATAATTCCTTCGATTTCCCGGTCGGGTCGGCAGATGCATTTGAGGGTTTTGGGTTGTTTTTTTTAAAGTAAATCATAGAGCTGGATACGGGCTTTGCTAAGTTAAACCCTTTGAGATAAGCGCAAAAGTTTGTCCTGATTTTACTCGAATAAGGATGCTAAATCTATCGAACCGATTCAGTACAATTATTTCGGTGTTCGTCCTCGGCTAAACTGGGTACTTCCCCGTTTAAAATTTGTAGTCGTTCTTCGGCACGTATTGCGGGGGAGGAAAAATTATCCATGGATACAGATGGATACTTTGGTTCTGGGAAGTAAAGCTAATAGAAACTTGCGTAATGAAATTAGATTAAAATTTGATTCGTGCCCTTAATGTGAGTACAGGCATAGTCCTCAACCTACCACCACAATTGAGCCCAAAATGCACGTTGCTCAGTTTGCTAATAGCAATAGCACTTAGATTTATATACCGCTTTAAAGTGCTTTCCAGCCCTCTCTAAGCGGTTTTACAGAGTCAGCATATTGCCTCCAACAATCTGGGTCCTCATTTTACCCACCAGCCGTGAGCCTGGTGGGATTTGAACCAAACAGAAGTACTGCAGTACTGCACTCTAACCACTGCACCACCAAGTGGGTTTTGACCCATTTTTACAACTTTTGTTGCCGCTGTTGTTCAGTGAATCACTGCAGTTTAGTCAGCAGTATGGCTGTTAAGCGAATCTGGTTTCCCCATTGACTTTGTTGGTCAGAAGGTCCTAAAAGGAGATCACATGACCCCAGGGACACTGCAACTGTTGTAAATGTGAAGTTGTCAAACATCCAAGTGTAAATCACAGGACCGCGGGGATACTGTCCCGGTTGTAAGTGTGAAAAATGATCCTAAGTCACTTTTTCCGGTGTCATCATAACTTCACTTAGCGAACTGTTGTAGCTTGAGGACTACCTGTACCCCTGCAATTCCCCAAAACATTCTTTGAAGTGATTAGATCTTTAATTTCAAGACTAAAATCACATGCATAGTTTCCACTTATCTGTACACAGTATGTTTGCTCCATGGGGCTAGATGGCTTATAGGTGAGTAGTAAAAGAACTACTAACTGTCGGTTAAAACAAAAATAAAAAATCCAGCCAATTATATATAGTAAGTGAAGCTATAACAATGGCATTAAAAGGGAAATAAATAAAACAGCAAGTCTATGTTTTGTTACTTAACACACCCATCCTAGGAGCCTTTGTAACTGGGTAAATCTCCCATCACCACCATAGTAGCAATTTTTATGAGCACTTACACTATTTTTTCACCCTTGCTTATTGGGAGTGGGGGGTTTGTAGTGGAAATTTTTGTAATAGCAAATTTAGAGTCCCATATTTAACCAAAAAAATACCCTTCCTGGATGACATTTGTCTACTCAATAGCCTTCAACTCAATTTGTCTTACAAGACAATTACAAAAATAAAAAAGCAGTTGAGCTTATATGAGGAACAAGACAAACATTTAATTGCTAAATCAAGAACTTAAAACTTCTTCACAAATTCATGTTACCATTGTGAAAGGTTGAGCTTTCCAATATGTGATACCATAAGCTGATTCTCAAACCACTAGAAGCTCTTAGCTCATATGTTGAGCAAAACTAAAAGGGAACAGTTTATAGTTAGTACACATTGCAAACTTGTCAGACAGGATAAATACAATACTTCCTGTGTCAATAATCCTCACACTGCAAATAAATAAATTAGTGGATATGTTTCCCTTTTACCTGAGTCCTCTCAAAAGAATAGTAATCATAGGTTTTCTAGTTTGCAGCAGGAAATGGACAATCTTGAAACTATGGTATTTAGAAATTCTTACTGTGGACACTAAAATGTTACAAACACCTACGTTGAAGGGATTGCATAAATCTTACTTGATTTCAGATATCTGCTTATGGAGCAGAATTATCATCGGAGGCATGCAGAGATCTTGGCTTTTCCAGCAATTTGCTGTGCAGTTCTTGTGACCTTCTTGGCCAATTTGGTTTGAATCAGTTGGATCCATTCTGCAGAAAGTGCTGCCAAGAAGAAGTTCAATCTGAAACTAGAAAGGTAGGGTTCTTTGTTATGTTTAAATTTCTTAGCTAAAATGTGTTTTAGCTTTCCTGTGATACAATATTATTTATACTGAAAGGTTTTATTCAATTTTTACACTGCAATTTTTGGCAACAAAAGTTGGTTGACATTTTCATTTGTTAAGACAGTACTGATTTCGTAATACTTAAAGGTTAAACATGAGTCAGCCTTGCAGTATCTATAACAGGGACACTGTTACGTTTGAGCAAAATGAAATACAATCAGTTGTTATATTAAGTACAATCAGCTGAAGACAAAGCAGAACAGATTCCAGTTGTTAGCATAACAATAATGCATTGCTGTTTATGGGAAATGTTTAATAGATTTTGTTAAATAAATACAATATATATATTTTAATAAATATATTAAATAAATACAATATAAATAAATAAATAAAATACAATATT
>JAEANM010017309.1:0-12988 GCA_017656035.1 Myanophis thanlyinensis
ATATTTAAATGGCAGATAATATTTATTTTCCACATTCCTGAACTTTACAACAAAAAACTATATTCAATTAAAGTTACTCTTTATTTGTGGCTGCATAAACAAATTACCCTGTTACTTTCCTCATACAAAATATATATTAATTGGCATTGTGGTATTTAAATTTAATCAAAATTAACCTGTCATACCTGATAGCTTCTTTTCCCCTAAATTCAGAAGATACAGGTTCAATGACCTGATTGAAATCTAGGGTTTCATTACTACAGCTCTCATACAATTCTTCATAATTTCTTGTTTTTTTAATCCAAAATGAGGGCTTTAAAAAGAAGAAAAAACTCCGTCGCAATCCATATGCTCCTAGAAATAAAGTACCCATATATAAAAGGTAAATATTAAATATTTTGGAGTAGACAGTTCAAAAATGTGGTTTTAAACTATATATACAACAATGAAAAGAAACAATTGATCAAGACCACATCTCCCACTAGCCTACACCATTTCATTTTTGAGCACTACTCTTATTTTTTCACAAATTTATTCCCTTTTTAAATTTGCAAAACTAATAGTTATAAGCAAGATCAAGTATAAAAATAATTTGAAAATACTGTTCCTATTTAAGACAAATTAAGAAAGCAAAGTACATACTGACAAGATTTACCAGCAAAAATAGTACCACAGTCCTTTTAGTTGTCAACAGATGTGATTTTAACGGTCAGATTTATTTCAATACTTAGAATATACATAAGAAATGATTTAAAATGGTTAACCTTGAATAAGATATAGCTTCATTTGATCATGAACTACATAGATGATTTATGAATGGAGTTCCAAATTCACATATTCCTCTTTCTCCATTTGTCAATTAGAAGTAAAGCACTCAGTCTTTATGTGGGAAAAATATGGGCAGGTAAAACTACCATGTAAAACTACTCACATACTGTATCTACATACTTTATTTGGTGTGGCTCTATGTTGCCTTATGTAGCCCATAAATAGTTATCTCGAAATATACATTTGAATGTTTATCCTAAAAATTGTTCCCCAATTGGCTGGATTTACACAATGAAACCATTCATAACATGATTTATTTTTGGTTGCATGATATGAAGCCATGTATTGTAATTTGAAAACCATGGGTTATAGCATATTAAGTTGTGCAAACTCAGCCAATTTTAGTTTATACAACAATTAAGGTTTAATATATACACATTTCACTGCATTTCATACCATGTATGACAGTGCATGTGGTTAATAAGATTTGATTTGATTTGATATACAGTGGCTTAGCACAATCTGTAAATTAGTTCATTCTGTATGTAAATAGTCCTCAACTTGCAATCAATCATTTAGTGAACATCTGACGTTATGATGGACCCCCTCAAAAGATACTTACAACCCAGTTACGTAGTTCCAATGGCTGCCCAACTCCCAACAGTCAATGATCACATTTTGGGTGCTTGGCAACCAAACCACCTTCATGTGGCATTTGCTTAAAACTGCCACCAAAAAAAAAAAAGTTGTAAAATCAGGTCAGTGGCCTACTTTATAACAACTTAAAACCACTTATGAGTGAGCAGGCTCCATTATGATTGTAAGTCAAGGACTCTCTAATGCCTTCTTTCTGAGCTTCTGTAACATGTATGAATGTTGCAGAATGTTAAACTCCATGGATGCTCTGGTTCACTCAGACCAAGTTTCAGACTCAAAATTATTTTTCTACTTAAGTATCTGAACGGTTACTGAATATATCTCACAATTTACATTCTCAACCACTCCCTAACTTATTCTCCCTCCCTGTCTATACTATTCCCTTGCCCTACTACCTACGGTCGCGAGTGGTCGCATGCACATTTCACTGCATTTTGTACCATGTATGTCTGTGCATGTGATGAATAAAATTTAATTTGATCTTTTCTAGTTGTAATAAACATACCTGGAATCACCTGATCAAAATAAATCCCTAGGAGTAGATACAGCATGCTATCAAGAGCCAGTAGCGTAAGAGCAATAATTAGTGGATAAGGGCCGTGGGTTAAATGTGAGAAAACAGCGCCATGTTCATAATCTTCCAGATGTATAACCTGCAAGCAAATGTGAAAGTGTCATAGCATTAAAATATTAAGGAAAAGTTAAGAGTTACATAACTCCAATTATCAGAGAATAATGAGAGGGAAATCTCCCCCAAGCTTAATTCAGATTGGAACCAGCAGCTACAAGATAATGAATGCTCAGAAAATCAGACCTCTGCATTTATTAAGTTTTCTCCTCTCCAAGCCTTCATTTCTGATTTGCAGCTGGCAATACAACAGAAATTGTGGCCAAGGCAGCAAAAAGGAATATTGGGGAATGTAGCAACGTAATAAATTTTTACATCTTTTTTTATTTTATTTTATTTTTTATTTTTTATTTTAAACTAAGCTGCACCCACAAACACCCACTACTATTTTGATAACAAAACATGGCTGAAATATGCATTGTGATATTCTAATTTAAATCCCACTCTTTTGTATGAGCATTCTGACATTAGATGCAAGAGGCCAGTCATAATATTTCCATCAGGATATCATGATATGTGTTGGATCACTTGGCCCCTTCCACTTCCTCAGATGACTATGATTATAATTTCACATTGTTCTTATAATTTATGCCAATTGTTCCTCATGTGCTTTATCCTACTGCAACTGCATTCTGCTATAGAAGTGTGCTGGGAAAAACAATTTCTCCAGAGAACTAATATATGGTTTAATATCACGGTTCTGGCACATAAAATGTACTCTAAGCAGAGAGAAAAATGGAGTGGAAATTTTTCCTGCCAAGAGGGAATAGCAGAAAAAAGGGTTTTACAGCTTGAATTTATAACAAAATGAAACTGACTGGAAATGACATTCACATCAAAAGCAAAATATTAAAGCTCATGAAAAACTATGCCTACATCTAAGGCAATACAAACTTATACAAACCACTGAACAGTAAGTTTGCTGTGATAATGCCATGCATATAGTATCTAGTATGAAAGCTTATGATATGAAATTAGTTCTTTTTGTTGAAATTAAATGCCAACCCACAAATTTCTGTGCAAATTTTAATTAAGATGAAATTAGTGCACAGCTTTCAAGGTTAACAAGAAATACTTCTCATTTTAAAAATAAAATACCCATTTGAATTGATAAATCCATTAACAAGCAAGTATTACATTTGCTGAATGTTTGAACCAAGGATATATGTGACATGTATCAAAGTAGAATAAAGTCCAGTCAGTCACAAATAATAGTAACAGACCAACAGGATGCTTTACTAACCTGTGCAACACCAACTAAAAATGTGCACTCACACAGTGGACTTAATGACCACACAAAGGATTTTGGGAAGTCTTGCAGCAGGACAATGGTCACACCTATAGCACCAAAAGCCACAGTCGTGAAATACTGCGCTGAGCCAGCATTTGATGATTTTTTAAAAAGCGATGTTAGCATAAATGCAAAGGAAATCTAAATAAAAATAAAAAACACGTTTCAGAGTACAAGAAATCTCAAACCTTCAAAATGTCAAAATGAATTTTTTATATGTGGCCACCTATTTCAAAAGACAAAAAGTATCTCACATTTCATACAGAGCTTCCTACAGAGAGTACAATGTGCCAGTTTCTCCAACTTAATGCCCTGTAAATGTGTTGGGACTACTTTGTTTGCAGCATGGTGTAATTTCAGGTACATTTCTGGGTATGCATATCTTATGCTTGAGAGGCTGTCCTCACATTTCTTATGCAGCTTATGCTTGAGAGGCTGTCCTCACATTTAAAATTTCAAACCTCCTACGCACTAAAATTCTGGTGTTCCAGTAGAGCAAAGGCCCTATTTTTTAATAGGGCCTTGATGAATGACATTCCTCATTCGGGATGATACAATTGTAAATTTAAAACATTAAACTGAGCAGTACACAGAACTTAAACTAAGTACAAGTTCTAGTTCAGCTTCTTCCACTTCTTACACATTAGACATGATTGATATTAACCAACAGGCAAAATGTGAAGACTGATTTTTTAGAAAGAATCAAATCAATCTCTCCTTATTGCAAGGCTTGAACCTCTACCTTAGATCACTCTTACTAAGATAATGGAGAGGCCTTAGTGATGTGGCAGGCAGATAGCATACTGAGATACCAACTCTCCTTAATGAAGAGCATTCCTAGGCAAATAGCTTGCTTTTTTCATAACTAGGTAAATATTACTGGATAACATCTTTGTTTAGTGAGGCTTAAACTCTTTTCTGTATACACATAATTTTAATATGGCTATGTCAACACATTATGATGTTATGTGGAATACTATGAAGTGATCTAGGTTTTGGCTGGTTTGTTTCATTTGTCTGGTAAAAAAAACAGTGTGAGATTTTATTTTGCTTTTTGCAGCTTGACTGTCTAGCTCAGGGGTGTCAAACTGGTGGCCCGCAGGCCAGATGCGTTATGTGCAAGCCACACCCACCCCAGCACCACAAAAGGAAAGAATGTTGCAAAATGTCACGTGAAGGCAATGTGACGCGGCGAGTTTGACACCCATGGTCTAGCTCTACAAGGGAAGAAAATTTATCTATGTGGGTAAGTTGCTATATTTTTGTTTCATATTTTGGATAAAGTACAGGTAATTCATAACCGAGTATCCTGATGGAGCCTGCTCATTATGGTTGTCAGTAGTTGTCAGTAGTAATTAAAGTGGGCCGCCCACATGACGGATTAATTTTTTATAGCAATTGTTAAGTCATTAAATTAATCCATTTTTCGCACTGGGGCATTTTTGTCAAAAAAATTAAGTAAACATTCTAAATTGCTGCCTACGACTGCAAGCAGCTGTAAATATAGGCTGGTTGCCAAGTTCCAAAATGCACTCACATGACTGCAGGGGTGGTTGTGGCCTTAGCTGTCACAACAGGATTGTAAGTACATTTTGGGGTAGGTCTGTTGTAACTTCAAATGGTCGCTAAGTGACCAGTCCTAAGCCTAAGATTACCTGTAATATTATTGGGTCCTTTGCAATAATTATTTCTTAACTGAATGGGTTTTTCATAAATGGACAGTGCAGAGTAATGGGGTGTTATCCTGTGAAATTTTTTGGAATTTATTTCAAAAAGTTGTTTCAAAGTATACAGGGATATTACTATAGATTTATCTATATTTCTTTAAAATAGCTGTGGCTTTTCCCAAAATTATGTGATAGCCGCAGAAGACAGTTCCAGTATCCTGAGTTGTGAATAACTTCTACATTCTCATTCGCACGTTTCAAAGCAACTTTTCTGATTATTTGGGAAGTGCTGAATATCCACATATAATACTGTTCCTGATGTGGCAGAATACTTATGATTTCGATAATTATCCATTTTCCTATGCTAGTCTTTGTTTAAAACAATGCATATGCCAGAACTATTCAAGTTCCTGGCATATATTCCAAATGTAAATGTCTGTATTGTTGGCTATCTTTGTGAAAAGATCCTAGAGTTATTCCTTAGGAATATCAACAGCCAGGTGAACTCACACTTGTTAACATAGTATCCACAACAGAGTGACAAGGAGTGCATTCACACACAAATACACACACACACACACTTACGGAGGATATTCCATATAGGAAAAAAAGAAGAAATATCACAAAGCTGCTACTTTGAGGAAAGAGTGAAGAGAATGTTGCAATGATCGACATGAGAAAGGACATAACAAATATCAGACTGGAGTATAGCAAGACCCAAGACAGCCTAGAAAAAAGAAGCACAAAACAAAGATTCATGAATTTAAAGTAACCCGTGCAAATTATTAATTTGAAAGAAAATATTCAGGGCAATGAAGAGGGCCAGCACTTTCAGAAGTCCTTACATGAAATAAAGCGAAGAAACATAGAACTAAAGCAGGTATTAGTACAAAATAATTGCTGTGGGTATCTCTTGTAACATATTAGATTAATTAAACTTCAAAAGAAGATAGTTTTCTATTAAGTAATGGCTATTAATGGGTGGAAATCAATTGATATTAGATTAACTTATGTTTTTTTAGTGGAATATAATTTTCACAAATATTATTTTAATGAAATGCTGTATTATTCCGACATGTTAAAATAAATTATTTTAAAATCCATCTAAAAATTACTGCTTGAATCAGATTTATCCTAAGGATAATATTATCTCCATAGAGTTTTCCTCTGGATTCCACCTTACTTCCTAGGTTTCATTTCATTTCCCATTTATCCACCTTCCCCAGCTGATACTATTTATTTTTCTATTTATATTTACATTTATTAGGATAGAGACTTAATATAGTATTACGGCGTCAGGCTAAAACTGGGAGACTTTGAGTCAGTCTGGTGACCTTGGGCCAGTAACTTTCTCCTAGTTCTAGGAAGAAGCCAATAGCCAAGTACTTCTGAAAAATCTTGCCAAGAAAACTGCAGGGACTTGTCCAGATAACCTCTGTGAATTCGACACAATTAACAAGGAAAAAAATATTAACCACCTAACACCAATTTAGAAAACTAAATTTTCTAAAACTATATACAATCAGTGCAATGACATGTTTAAATTCATCTCTAGTTTATCTGTCAGGGACTATTTACTAAGAAACTGAGATCTGGTTACAATTGCTTAAGGTTAAATGTCCTCCAGCATATTAGTCAAACTAGGTTTGACATTTTTTTTCTGTACTCAAGTTGTTTCATCTGCTTTCGCTCCATTCTCACTCTGAAATTTTTACAGAATAGCAATAGCATTGGAAAATAGAAATTTAATTTAATTTAATTTAAAATAAATAACGAACTGTAGAACTGAAAAAAAAATGATAAGGAAGGTGCAGGAAGCAAATACAGAAAAATGGGAAAAGAGAAACGAAATAAATCAGAATGTGATTGTAAATGTGTATTGAAGATGAAAGAAGCCTAGATTTTAGTTTGCACGATTTCATGAAAACTAGAAGCATGAATTAAACAGCACAATGAAATAGTCCTTTCTTACTGACCACAACTGGGACCGGCAACTCTATTGCTACAAACTGCAGTCACTAAATGAAGAATTACATGACCCTACTATATTTACAATGTCACTTCTGCTACCATCATTAAGCAAATCACCATGGTTGTTAAGTGAGACATCTTGTGTCTGTGTCTTATTATTTCACTTCCACCTTTTCCATTAATTTTGCTTATTGAAGGCTGGTTGTGAAGATTACAAATGGCAATCATATGACCGTAGGATGCTGTAGCAATTATAAATGCATGCCAGTTATGAACCACCTGAATAGTAATTAGGTCACTGCAGAATACCATGATGGTCATAAATGTGAGGAGCGTTGTTTTTCCCCCAACTGTTATAACTTTGAATGTTTGCTAAACAAGACAGCCAGTAGGCGAGTATTACCTATACTTTGGACAGCTACTTCAAAGACATATAGGGGGAAAAAACTAGGCAAAGAACTAAGTAGAAATGATGCCGATTCCAGGAAAACCCGTAATCAATTCATTTTTGATGTTTTAGATGAGCTCGATCCAAATTACAGAGAATTATATTATGGTATTACAAAGGATGAAAAGTATCTGCACTTTAAATTCCCTCATTGTGTCCTACAACATAAATGCTTTGTTGTTCCTGCCTATAAGCATTGTGGTACAGATGCTTTTGAATGGAGGTGATCATCCCAAGAGGTTGATACAATTGTGTAACTATACAGTTTTTAGAAGAAGTTAACAGTGTTGTCATTGTTAAATAAATACAGTCATGGTCAAAGATGACATACAGGTAGTCCTCATACAACATACAATCACAATTGAGTCCAACATTTCTGTTGCTACGTGAGATATTTGTTAAATGAATTTTGCCCCATTTTATGACCTTTCTTGCCACAGTTGTTAAGTGAACCACGGCAGTTGTTAAATTAGTTACACACTTGTTAAGTGAATCTGGCTTCCACATTGACTTTACTTGTCAGGAGGCCGCAAAAGGGGATCACATGATCCCTGTACAATGCAACCCTCTTAAATATGAATCAGTTGCCAAGCATCTGAATTTTGAACACATGACCATGGGGATGCTGCAATGGCTGTAACCGTGAGGAACGGTCGTAAATCACGTTTTCAGTGATGCTGTAACTTTGAACTGTCACTAAGTGAACTATTGTAAGTTGAGGACTACCTGTACTTTTATGTAAGAGATTCTCTCATGATCTTTAGTAGCCTTATACAAGCAAAAAGATTCAGTATATCTTGTATCACCTTTCAAGAAGCATTTTGTCTGGGTGAGAAGAAATCTTCTCTTATGTTAAATCTGCAACCCCAAAAATCTTTTCTTAAACTACTATTTTTTTTTCTGTCTTGGCACATATTTGAATTTTATAACCTTCTAGTAGCATTAATCTTCTTCTTCTTTCAGCTGTTCCTGTTAGGGATCGCCACACTGAATCATCTTTTTCCACCTAGCTCTATCCTCAGCATCTTCAGCTCTTGCCCTAATTAACTTCATATCTAGTAGCATTAATAAATTATGAATTTAATTTATATAACCATATCTACTGTATGTTAACAAGCATTATTTCAAAACAGTAATTGTTAACTCAAAGAACTGATTGCTAAAGCACAAAGGAAAAACTCCAGTTATTGAAAATTATTTAATGCATTTGGAAGAAAATATATAAATATAAAATATTTATAACATAAAAACAACCAATGACAACACAATCTATAACATATATATAGATCCATACTCACTCAAAACAGATTCTATTTTGTTATACAAATATTGTCCAGAGCATTGTATTTAATTAGAAAAACTGTTATACTCCAATGTTCCGGTCAACATGTGAAAAGTATTGGAGAATGTATTATTTTACTTGTTTATGTTTTGAGATTTTTGGACAAAAAAGGCTTTGGGCAAGTCACTCTCTCTCAGCCCAATCCACCACATGAGTTTTTGTTATGGAGAAAATAGGAGGAGGGAAGACTAATTAGGTATGTTCACCACCTTATTTATTTATTAAATAAATAAACTCACATACCAAAATGCTGTGTCTTGAAGTCCCATCACTATTAAAAATTCTTTCAGTTTCTTTTCTTTTTCTGTCATGATATGAATTGTCAAATAATATCCAAATGGCGAAAAAGCAATCACTAAGTAAATCAGAATGACTCCACGAAAAAAATAATCGATTTCCACTGCAGCTGATTTCCCCATTAAGACAACTTCTGTTTCCTCCAGGCCTTCAAAAATGGAACGATTGGTCTTAATCTTAGGGGAAAAAAGGAAAGGTTAAAATAAGTTGAATATTACCAAAGCTCTTGTAGATTGTTTCTGTTTTCCAAGTCACAGATAAGCTTGAATATATCAAAGGGGAAAAAAATCCAGTCTTGGTCAAGTGAAAATTTGATCTTGACAGCATTTCTTCCTCCTGTCAACCACTCCCCTATGCTTTTCCAGATATGCTATTCAGAATTTTTCAACCATGTCAAACAGAGTGCTGACTAATTTAAATTTAGACCCATCTCAACTTCATGACATTGGGCAGTTAACAATGTTAAGAGAAAAATATGAAAGCATAAAAACCACAGAAAAACAAAGCAGCATCTGAAGTTTAAAAAAAAACCAAGCAGGAACATCGGTTGCAGTTTAACATAACTAAGGAATTTAATTTAATTTAATAACAGGATTTCTATACCGCCCCCCCCCCCCCTCCTGAAGGACTCGGGGCGGTGTACAGCCATCTAAAAACAGGATAAACAAAAGTTAAAATACAGTTAAAATAGATTAAATCATTGGTCGAAATAGAAATTAAAATAACCAGATTCAAAAATTAAAATTTTAAATTTTAAAAATTTAGACAATTAAAAAAAAACCTTAGGTGTTAGGCCAGACCGGCTTGCTGGAATAGATGGGTTTTTAGTACACCTCAGAAGGTCCGCAGGTCCGCAATGGTCTGAATCTCTGGGGGCAATTCGTTCCACAGGGAGGCTGCAGCCACAGAGATGGCTTGTACCCTCAGAGCTGTCAGACGGCACTGTCCCGACAGTGGAACCCTGAGGAGGCCTGCCCTATGGGAATGCACCAGTCGGCTGGAGGCTGACGGTGGCAACAGGCGGTCCGTAAGTACCCAGGTCCCAAGCCATGGAGTGCTTTAAAGGTAAGCACCAACACCTTGAGTTGCACCCGAAAGGAATGGGCTCAGCTCCACCTCCTTACCCCCAGGCCTGGTAAGGTTATGCAGGTTGCTATTGTGGGGGTGGACAGTGCTCTTTTTCTCTTTTTTCCATCAATGGAAAGATTGCTATCAGTGAAAAAAATACCTTAGATTTAATTAAACAATTTGCTTTGCTTAACTTATGTAACTTAAAATGATTGTTTCGTATCACCACTCTATCTAAAAATCAGTCAAGCAGACCACTAATAATGTTTCATTAAATTGGGAAATTCCCTACATATTTATAATATTATAAATATACCTATGAGGGCCAGTTTGGTGTAGTAATTAAAGCATCAGGCTAGAAAACAGGACACTGGAAGTTCTAGTCCCATTTTAGGCACAAAGCCAGCAGTGTGACCTTGTGCCAGGAAGCTACTTCTGCACATATGCATGTGTATGTATAAATCAGAATAGATATACTGATCATCATTTGAGAGATATTTCCTTACCAGTTTTATCAATGCCTTCAACAATAGTAGAGTTTCTAATGTAGTACAAAACTTCCTTAAAAATTCAGAGAGATACTTTAGAGATGGATCTGCCTTAAAGTAGCCCAGGCTGGAAATGTATATCAGTCAAACATCAGGAGATGACCATGGGAAATAGTTTAGGATATTCTGTATTATATTATAAAATGCTTTATAATTTTTATGCTTTATAAAATTGGTCAAATTTCAATTGCATAAAAGTCATGAGTCCCAGATTTTGGATGTACTCCATTAGTTAGCCCATTTGAAGTATCTTGGTTGAAAAAAAGTTTGCCCTGTGATGCCCTATTTCACCTAGTTAAAGGTTACAGACCAGAGAGTTTTAGGTAGTGTACAGACATTAAAGTAATATAAAACAACAACTCAGTAGAACCAGTTTTTCCCTTGGAAATGGAAACAAATAAATTACTAATTATTTACATTAAAAATTGAAACACTGGAAGTTTTATTAATTGTTTTGTAAGAGTCTGAGAATGCCTTGCTCCTCATGGAGAAATCCTAATCTATGTCTTCTCAAATATGAATGAATGCTGCCAATGTTTATATGCCACACTACATACTAATGTGGTTTATGTATCCTTAGTTTAGTATGGTATTTAACCTAAACCATTGTAAAACATATTTTCTTACTATTGATTGTGAACTTAAATCAGCTACAATTTATTCAATTAATAATAAATAATGGCTTTTGTGATATATAACCCAGCCACTGTGAACATTCAAGAAAAAAAATGGTACTTTTTAAAACTTCAAGTGTATAAAATTTTAAATTATTTAAAATTTACTTCTATAATTGCTGCATCAATGCAGATCTGTAGTGCTGTAAATCCATGGTACCAGTATACTTCAGCTTCACACATTTCAGAAGGCTTTGAACAACTAGCTATGGAAAAAACAAATTATATGAAAGAAAACATTAGCTTACTTTGTTTAAATATGTTAAAACTAGGCGGTTTCTGTTCTATATGTTCAAATCCCAACGATCTGTGAACTCATTGTATCTCCCTTATTCTGTCATGATGACATGGACAAATGGCCTGATGGATCGATGGTGGCCAATAATAATTCTAATCTCCAGAAATATAAAAGCATCTGTTTAGTGATATTAGTATATTTACTCCTTTGATATGTCATCCTTTTATTGGAACTTACATAATTTACATGACCTAAAATCACATACAATAGCTTCTACTTCCTAACACTGCTAAACAGTTTTATTATACTATTTTTATAGAATAAATTCCTTACATTCTTATTTCAATATTGCACAAAAATAGGCAAGATAAGTATTTTTTTTTAAAAAAGAGCACATATATATTATATGCTTATACTTACTTTTTGATTCTAAATGGCTTGAAGATTCTGGAATCATTTGTCGAGGAACTCTGAGATGGTAGGACATAGAATCCTTAAAACTTATACCTATAAACTTTTCTGGATTTAAGCTGGCTTCTTTCATTTCTTGTTCACTTAGAAATTCTTTCACCTCTTTACCTGCAAAACATTAAAAGCTTATTTAATAGTGATAGGAGTACATTTGAGGACCCCAGCAAAATAATAAACATTTCTATTTGTACTTACCAGGGATAATGACATTTGCAAACTATATGGAATTGCTGCATTCTTAATAATATTCACAAGGTAATTGCACTACTACGGTATCTAACTCTAAGATCTAACATCCAGTTTCTACATCTTGTAAATTAGGAATGAGCATCCAGTGTAATGCATGCAACATTTTGTGCTAGCCCTTTCAAAGTCAAACAGTCAAAAAACTTGGTGGTGCTATCATTTTTTTAAATTTTAGCTACCATTTTCAATTTTAAAAAAACTGAAATAGATAACCAACTTCTTTATGGCTTAATGCACCATTTTTCAACTTGTAATCTTTCCAAACCTTTCAGAGACCTACATTTTTCTTACAAATGCAACATACCCATACTAAGAATGCAATAATACTCATTTTAATATGAACAAAGTTAATATTTTTAATTAACTAACTTAACCTACTTCTTATTCTTAAAAGGGGCATTATTCTATTTTTATCCACAAATTTTGCAGTGAATGTTCCTACAACAAACTTAAATACTATTTCAGAACAGTAAAGAGCATCTTATTTTTTTCTTTGAGATCTTTCTTTTGCATGTTTAAATTGCCAAAATTTGAAAGCAAGTTTTAAAATTCTGTTTACATTAGGCTTACCATATTTGAAAAACAAAAAAAGAGGACGGGGGGGGCGTCGGCGGGGGGGGCGTCGGCGTCGGCGTGGCGTCGACATTGGGGGGGCGGGGCGTCGGCGTCGGGAA
>JAEANM010017310.1:0-12987 GCA_017656035.1 Myanophis thanlyinensis
CCGTACATCCAGGAGGACACCCAAGTTGCGAGCCCTTTCCGTGGGGGACAAGGTCTCCCCTCCCACGACCAGCGATAACTTAAGCTGGCTGTATCTGGGCGCAGGAAACCACAGCCACTCGGTCTTGGCAGGGTTGAGCTGGAGTCTGTTAAGGCCCATCCAACTCCGCACGGCCTCCAGGCAACGTTCCATCCTTCCATCCGTTGTCAATTATCTCTGACAAGCCAATATTGAAGTGTAGAAAGAAAGCGATGGTCAACAATTCCTTCTTTATTTTTAGATTTTCTTGAGTTTTCCAGAAATGTCCCAACAGTCAGACAGTCAAGAAGATGGAATTGAGGGCACCAGACAGCAAAATACTTTGCTTCCCCTCATGAATCAAAAGTTCTTGTAGCAATATGTCTGCTGGCATGGAAAAATCTGGAAACAAATCCAGTTGTTTGAAAAGATAAAAATAGGGCTTCCGGACTAAATAATTTTCCATCAATTCTCTTGATAAAACATCTGTTTAACAAACCTTTTTGAGTGTTGCAGCAAAAAGATTCTTCAAGCATAATTTAATTGATTTCATTTCCAGAAAGTTAATTTTCCAGACAATATTTGCTTATTAGTTCATTGTTCTTGGTACATTATATAAAATACTAATTTCTATGAAGGGCAAATTTTAATTGCACTTTTATTAAGGTACCTTGAGAGCTTTATTTATTTTTCCATTCTGATGTAAAATGATAGACTTCTGTAAATTGTATTCAACATTCTAAGTGTTGTGGATCTTTTAAGATTTATAAATTTAAATGGATCTTAACATTTATGAATTTTGATTAGGGGGGAGGGAAACATAACTAGCAAAGGCACTTGTTAGAAAAGACATATAATTGTAATCCTATATCCAAATGGCAATCCTTAAACAAACAACCTGGATCCTCTATCATAGATAGTTCTGATTGACAAATCAGTGTATCCTGATTTCAATTCATCTGGAGGGTGCCAGGTTAGGAAAGGGTGCTTCACATGGAGGAACAAAATATACATTTCTCTTGCCAAATTCTCTTTGCAAAGCTGTTGGTCATGTGCAGGATCCAACTAGGCAGTGAGGTTGCGACTGGGTTGACAAGAATAAGATGAATAACCCTCTAAAGATAGTGGGTTTGCATACTAGTTTCCAGCATCTTTTCATCCTTTTGTATCTTCTTTTGGTTCACATGCAGATTAACTCTGACTAGGTCCTTACCAAATACTCTGCCCCCACCTTTGCTTTGGAAGTTAGACAGGAGAATCTAAATATTTATGAGGTCCTCCCCTCCCCCTCATTTATGATGCACTGTTGTTGAAGGTTGAAGAATTACGTTAATGAATGCATGCCTGCACACAGAGACACAGAAACCAAGCAAAGGGGGAAAACACAGACAAAAGCTTTGTCAGCTTTAATGTCTGCACTTACCAAACAGTTCCCATGGAAAAAGAGAGGCAAACAAATTTAAAACCTTTTGCCAAGAGAAAGGATTGTCAGGCAAATGTAAAAGCTTAAAATCTTTTTGATTTGAATGTGTTCAGGAAAAAACAACACAGCCTATTAATATAGAAGTGTTACTGTAAACTGTAAAACTCTCTAGCTTGAGTTTCCAATAATCGCGGACAATTAAGTTGTGTGCATGAAAAATATATTAAAAAACAAAGTCATAGATAATGTAGATCTTACATTGTTTTCTATAATAGTTGTCTTTAAAGATGATATATACTGTACATCAATATCGCTGGACAAATGTAATTATATATAACTCCTCCCTTCTTCATACAATGAGAGTATGGCCCATAGCTTAAATGTAATATCAATTCCATTCACACTTATTTAAAAGACTTTCCAAGGGATTCCTTTCTTTAGGTGTCCTCATCTCCTTTTTAAATGTTTCAGCTTCTTTATGTTCTTCCCTTCATATATCTCCGGCCTCTCTACTCCTTTCAAAACTCAGTTGGTGGCTCCCCTAAGTAGCCTAATTTGTCAATCAGATTAGGTGACTGGTTTATCTTCATTGCCTTCTCATTTATATCTAATGTGATTTCTATCACGGCATAATCGTAGACAAAATAAGGCACTGTACAGAAATATTTTATATTTTTTTATTGGGACTTTGCAACTGTTTCCTACTTTAGTATAATTATCCACTGGATAATAGGTTTTGTTCATGCGTATTTGGATATAAACCTTTTATGACAGTGCAAAACCTCAGTGGTACTATAGGTTGAATACATTACATTAAACACTGGAACTGCAGTAGTACTTAATCAATTGTTCAAGATTAATCTTGTCCATCTCTTATCATTGCAGCTCTACCCATCAATCCATTTCTTTTATTTCCTTCTAGGAGCAAGAAGCTGGGGAATTTCACTGTTGCTTTCTTGGAAGGATATGAAATGTTAAAACATATATTGTATGTTGCCATTTAAATACCTGTTACATATTACAGAATGTTCACTGCTTCTTGAAAAGCAATAGGATTTTAACTGACTCCTACTGTTTATATTCTTGTCTTTTGGGATTTCAAAGTCTGTTGCCTTAATAAATATGTACCAGTTTTCATTGTAGTTTGTTTTCAAGTTGTCTAATTTCATATGTAGTTGGATCCACTAAAGTGATCTACATTTCATTTATTCAAACCCTATCATTTACATCAGTCTCAGTATTGACATTACCATTTTCATTTACCATGCTAAGGGCTTTCCTGAATGAAAAATCACTTCAAGCTAGATTAAGTTTCAGTATAATGTGGCACATAGGGAGCTTGTAGCAAGAGCAACAGTAAGCTAGCTTCTTGATGAGTTAAAAGTAAGGCGTAAAAGACCCCCAGATGATCTATATTGATCAAGTACAGTGCTTTGGTGGTTGGGACCCTCAAGGAAGCACAAGTTGTTTTGGGGGATAATCTGCTTTAGTCAACTTGGGCAGCTCTCACGTGATTTCTGATTTCAACTCCCAGAATTCTTTTTTCTTAATCTTAGAAGCTTGTATCGCTACAATACTTTAATATTATTTCTCTATCAAAAGACAACCTTGCAAATAACACAAGTGGAATTTGTTTGCATAATTATACAAATGTCAGTGCTGAGAAGTTGAGTGCTAATTATATGATCTAATTTTGTTTGTTTTATGGGGTTTTTGATATAAAAAATAGCAAGAATTAAAGCATTTCTCCATTTTTTCAATGCTTTATGTGTTCATTTAACATTTCTAAGATACCTTCTAAGCTGAATAAACCCAAAAATGCTATAAAAATTAGAAAAATATGATGAACTGTGTATATCTTATATTAATATAAGTATTAATATAATGTATATCATTTATTATGTCAAGAATGTTAATACCAAAAATTAAAGCATTTAGTTCTTCAATAAAGAATTATTGAAAATGCATTTAAATAAAAAAATGAATTCTAAAGATAAATTTGAAAATCCCCTCACTAAAACCCATATAGAAAGAAAGTCTATAGGTTGGATACAATTGTCCTTGTTTTTTACTGATTTATAGTTATATACTACTTTGTCAAGCTTCTCAATATACACTACCTTAACTTGGTAGCTACTATTGGTATTCAGATACCTAAAGAAATTTGAACACCTGTGCTTATTAATTTAATTCATACATCCAGCTAGGTGATAATTTTGTTAGTTCTGAAGTAGCATGTGTTAATTACACTATCATGTACCTTATAAAGCATACAAACCAATATTTATAATTTAATGAATTAGGGGAGTACAGATAGTTACCTAGTCTTCAAATTATGATTAAACTATGGCTTAGTACAATATATTCAATTTGCTTTCTTCACTGCCTTTTACATCTGGAATTGTTACATTTTGTTTCTGAAATTCCAGATTTAAGATAGCAACGCTCCTTGTGTGCTGTACCTGATCATACTGGCTTATAGGAATTTACAGCACTTATTTCTAAAAGTAATAGGAAGCACACAAGTGGGATTTAGTTTATGTTCAAACTGTCCTTTGGGCAGAAATGTTTGCTTGATAAATTGTGTAAGGCATGCCAGCACAAATAGTTTGACTAATATTGTTACAGGACCACATAAAAATATAACATTTAAAGATCATTTTCAAACATGTAGCTACCATTTTGCCTTGATAAATGTTTATCTTGGAAGGAGAGTATCTTAAATAAGTACATATTATGTGACTAAAATTTCATCTAGGGTAAAAATGCTAGACCTTCATTAAGTCCTTCAGACATAGTTATGTTCAAGACAGTAAACGAATATTTGCTTTGCTTTAATATATACAGATTAGTAGCACAAATTTTCAAGCTATCAATAAATGTTTCCTTTTCTAAAAACAAACCTAGCATAATATAACAAAAAAATGCTTCTGGAATTTAATTTCAGACTCCTCTGAGGCAGATCGGGGGTTCAAAAATGTGAAAAAGAAATAAAATTCTGTACAGATTAAATTACCAGACTGCAGTTTAGAGTCAGTTAATTGAATGAAATGACTAATCCTTTTAGAAGGATCATCTGATATCTTCTCACATGCTATATCATTGTCCATTTTATAGAGTATAATTCAACAAGCTGAAATGTGGTAAATGAAGATAATAAAAGGAAGTATATATGATGCCAGGATTCAGATCTTAATTATGGTTATAGTTTTAAAATAATAAAAAACGAATATCTGTAAATGAGGTAGCCCTGGGCTATATAAACACACTAAACATGCTAAGCATTTAAAGCAGTAGCAGACCACAACTGGAATTGTAATATATAATTTCTAAATGACATTAGATATATATGTTGTAATCAAATTAATGGTAATTTAATTTTAAGTTTGAACTCTGTGAGCTGTTTGTTTATTTTTATTTATTAGAATTTGTCAAACAATAACTAAGAAACAAATACAAGAATAAGAGATAAAAATACAATGACAGGGACGATAGGCACATCAGTTCACTTATGCACGCCGCTTCTACTGACCACTTAGGTATGGTGTAAGGTCCACAGAAGTCAATTTGTGACTGAAGTGATGAAAATTTGTAGCTGAAACAACTGAATCAGGTAGGGCATTCAAAACTTTGACAACTCTATTACAAAAGTCATATTTTTTACAGCTGAATTTGAAACGATATAAAGTTTAAAGCGGTTATTAGTGTGCATATTATTGTGATTAAAACAATAAAAGTCATTTACAGGTAAAAACATTGCTGCATATAATTTTATATATAATACTTAGGTCTAACTGCAAGTAGTGCAGTTCTAAGTTATCCAAACCAAGAATTTCGAGCCTAATAGCATAGGGAATTCTATTGTGTAAAGAAGAGTGCAAGACTTTTCTTGTGAAGTACTTCTGGACCTGCTCAATTGTACTGATATCAGCTATATGTTCAAACAGTTGAACGATACTCTAAGATTGGTCTAGCATAAGATTTATAAGGTCTAATTAACAATACGTTTCCAGAAAAAAAACCTGCATCCTACAGGGTTGTCAATGACAGAAATACTGTTGCTCTTGTATGTTTTTTTCATTGACATATATTGTGTGTATTGCATACTTTTCCTAATTCATTTTTACCTGGGTAGCTATTTCAGCATAAGTAACGGAATATGTATGGGCTTCAGGAAACTTCTCAAAGAGGATCTGATCCATAAAGCAAAAGATTCCTTGGCTACTATACCTCTCAGAGAGTTCTTCCAGTCATCCTGGCCTACGCCATGCTATGAGATCACTCTGCTTCCCAATCCAGAATGCAGTCCCTCTTTCTTTCTTAGGGCCCTTGCCATTCCTGTCTTCTTTTCGTGAATTCATCAGAGAGTGGCAGAAAGTGGTTTTTTTTTTCCCCCTTCTCCATTAATATTTCACTAAAAATGCCATGCTATGAAAAACCTACTGCTGAAATTCCACTTGGGACCACCATTCTCATTTCCACAGAATGAAAATACTAAAGAACACAAAGGAAAACGAGATGTTATCTGGTCAGCTCAGTAAATGATAGCCCATGCAGAACTACCAGTGCCATATCCTTCGTCGTTCCAGTAGTTATCTAGAACTTGGGCACTCTAGACTTTGCTTAAAGTCTACCTTTCATAAAGACATCAGGCCTTATAAAGTATCTAAGTGATGAACAAATGCTTCTGTGAAAGGTTTATTGGAGAAAACGAAAGAACGCGTCTAGATCCCATAATAAATAGCTTTATTATATCTGTACCATTCGGAAATTGTGTTCAAAGTTCACAGGTCATACATTCATATTAAAAACACAAAATAAAGCTTGTTATAGAATGGAGCAGCCTCAGGAGACTATTTAATAAGTAAATCAATAAATTATTCTATCACCTTAAATGTATCAGAAAAAAAAATAACCCAAAGTTGCTGTGCGATTAACTTTCAGTTTTATAAACCTTTTGTGGAAGGAAAAAGGGAGGACAGAGAGATTAAAAAGATTTTTTTAAGTTATGCAGATAAATAAATGACCTTACAACAACTTTTGCCTTCATTTGAATTTCCAAAGATAGTTTAAAGTATAGTTTGAATTCTGTATTTTAATTCATACAAAATGCTGAATAGATGTTATCTCCAACATCTGCTTCAGAAAATACAAAAGGTATAGCCAAGACATTACTATCTATTACAACTTTTTAAAGCATGTTAGCCTTCCCTGATTTACTCTGAACTATAACAATATTCATTTTGTAAGCTGGAAGATAATGTGTGTTCTCAGTAAGTTCCACAGGTGTGACACTGTCTTGCCCAAGGTGTCAATTTTTCATATCAGTAAATTGGTTATTCAAGTGACAGAGCTTTGCCATGGGTGGAAAAATCAGGTAGATTTAAGAGAGGTGCAACTCTCCATATTTGAAGACTAAAAAGTATTCTGGAGAAGAGGAGAGGTGTCTACTCCTGCTATATCTGGATGTGAGTCCTAAGAACACTCTGTGCTCAATTTGAATTTTACTTCACTTTATTTATTTGATTTCTATAGCTGTCAATCTCAATAAGTGACTCTTCCAATCCAACTCTTATGCTTTCCACTTATTAAAATTATATACTACAGTAGAACCTCTGGTCACAAAACGCCTCTGACCACAACCAAATTGGTTGCCAACCAAAAAGTCCACACAATGTTCGACTCTGGTTGCAAACACATCCTTGGGTGGCAATCAAACACAGCTGTGGCAATTTCCCCTGCAGCACCTTTTTTTTCTACACACATGCGCAGTCAGTCTCATTTCCAATCACAACCAAATTGGGTTGCAACCGAAGTCTTGGAATGGATTATGGTTGTGACCAGAGGTTCCACTGTACCTATTTTACTCTGAAAAGTAATTCCAGGTGGCTTCATCGTACTTAACTTCCCAGTAAATCACATACTTCATCACACTCAACTTCCTGATAAACCAACCACACTCCTCTTTATGATAAATCCTGATATCTGGCTCTTGATTACAATTGTTTAGGAATAATAGGCATAATAAAGAGTACCATAGTAGTGTATTTTTTTCCTAGTCAGCCAAAACCAGCAGGTGGAAACTGGTAGACTACTGGGTGATGTATTCAGTCAGGAAAATGGAATCTTTCTGGATTTATATCACTCAACCACCATAATCGCCAAACTATATTTGCCTTCATTCTACCCAATATGAAATAGTCCTAAAAACCATAAATCTTTTTAGAAGTTATTCTGACTGAGGCTTTTATGAAGACTTAAGCATATTAATGTATGTTTTTCTGGGATAAAATAGAGTGACATCTGAATTTGATAACACCCATGCTCAGTGATAAGATCATCATGCTAGTCTTCTGTTCAGCAAATGAGGCCGTGGGGATGTTAGGAAGAACCAAACTAGCATTGTAAAAAATATTTGGAAGAGTGATGCTGAAGAGTTACGTTTATTTATTGATTAGATCTTGGGTCATATCAAGAGTTAGTGCATTCAGAAAAATCTTAATACAAATTCTGAATATTACCCTCTAAGCATAGTTGTCAAAAACATGGCGTCACATTGCTGTCATGTGACATATTGTGACATTTTTCCCTTTACAGAGCTGGGGTGGGCATGGCCCAGTGGTGGAATTCTGATATTTTTACTACTGGGTTCTGTGGGCGTGGCTTGGTGGGAGTGTCTGGGTGTTCATGTGACTGGGTGGGCAGTTTCTGTAAACAGGGCAATAAAGATTGGGCTAGAAACAACACCAGAATGTTTTTTCCTGCTTTCCTTACAGGATTAACCCTGTAAAGTGAAAAAACCAAAGGAGATGTCTTCTAACCACCAGTTCTCTAAACTGCTTAGAAAATTTACTACCAGTTCTAGCGAACCTGCTGAATTTTACATCTGGTGTGGCCTGCTCGTGACACATCCAGCCTGCAGGCTGTTAGTTTGACACCCCTGCTTAAAAAGATAAGAATAATCTGTAAAAAAAATAGTATGTCTAAATCTAATAATGTTCTAACAGCAACACTATATTATTAACAGACAATTAAGATCCATGTGCAATGGTGGATACATATAAACTTTCACACATTAATTTGAATCCCTATTAAGTTGTTTCTAAAGTTCTCTTGCCCTTGCCATTCTGCAGACTGTATCTGCCAATCATTGGCTTGAGTAGTTTGGTGGAACATCTTCATACCCAAGTTTGGTATAAGCAAATTAATTGCTGCTGCAAAAGGGAGGCCTAATTTAAGCAGCACTCACCCACAGAACAATCCAAAGTTACCTGATGTTATGCCATCCAAACAGGTGTATAAATCATTTGCAAAGTACTTGTCTCATCCCACATACTGTTTGACTGCTTCAGGACATCTGCGGAAAGTTGAATCCTTAACTGATTATTGTAGGCCTTGACTGTTACTCAGATGATGACATTTCTAATTTTCAAGGCTCCCCGCCCCCAATAACACTTCTCAAATGTTCCTCTGAATATTCTTTTGCTAGGCACATGTTCATCGAGGCTATAATAACAGATGGAGTTTTATGCTCAACTGACTTTTTTTCCTAGTTGATCAAATTGGAAAACCAGGCTAGATGGAAATTTGCTGAAATTCAGATTTCTTCCTGCAGTTTTACAGATACTATATGTTATAATTCATTGATTATGCAAGGTCTCCAGTCTCTGGCATCTGTTTGCTGCATATGGAGAAAATCTTTCTTTAAAAAAAAAAAAAATGTCAGTGCATGATAGAATGCAGATGCATATCTGAAATAAAGAAAAAATAATATGTATACGTGTGTGATTGTGGGTATGTGTGGGTGTGTGTGTGTGATTATTAAGCTAATGATAATTTGGTTTTACTGGATGATACAAAAAGGATAATCGATGTCTTTCTTATAATCTTCAGCATGCTGATAGTTCTCAGTTAGTTGCAATCTCTGTGCATTCTCTAATGTAATTCTTAATTGGGATTATTGTATCTGCATGTATCCAGGAGCCCATGACATCTTCAATTGTTGTCCCTATATCCAAAATATGAAATAGAGAAATATAAATGATATTGGAGGAAATCTTGTGAGATTCCGGGGGAGAATTTGGTATTATTACATGACAACCTGTGTGTTGTCTGGGATAGATTCGGGGCCATTTTCTTAATTTAAAATATTAATTTCCTGTAACATACTACATTTCTGAAAAACTTGCTGAAGATAAATGTTCTTAGCTCAAGAACATGAATGTTGAAGTATGGAAAGGAAATAGAATCTGAAAAAGCTGCTTCTCTAACCTTACTCTCAAGCCCCCATAGCAAAGCACAATCAAGGATGCCAGAATTCTCTAATTTCGATAAGATGTTTTAATGCAAGGATTTGTATTAAACTAAAAATCTTATACACTATGTATGGCAGGAACTTCCAGCCCTCATTTGACTTCATTGAGGCAGAAACATTCTTCTAACATTCTGAATCTTTCTTCCTTGACTTTTTGTAAAAAGACTGAGATGCCATTTATGAGGTAAGTCCCAAAGGTGCTTTTTCAAAAGGCAACCAGACTTTGTTTTTCCTTGAAGACGTTTTGCTCCTCATCCAAGAAACTTCTTCAGTTCTGATTGAATGGTGGAAGTTGGAAGGATTTATATTCCTCGCAGTCATCTGGTTGTTCACACTCATTCTGAGAATCACTTGGAGTTTATTTGTGCCCTCAGGGTTACTAGAATAGTACAAATGGGTATGGAACCTTCATGGAACTGCTGAAAGGACTGTTGTAAACAGGAGAGAGGTAGAATCATATTCCCCCTTCTCTGATAAACCTCCAAATGGCTTCAAGGACTCTCAGAAAGAGTGCTGACAACCAGATAATTACAATGAATATAAATCCTTCCATCCTCCACCATTCAGTCAGTCCTGAAGAAGCTTCTTGGATGAGGAGTGAAATATCTTCAAAGAAAAACAAAGTCCAATTGCCTTTCGAAAAAGCATCTTTGGGATAACTACGACCTGGATAACCGACATTTCTGAGATAAGCTGCTAAGAACCTCCTATCCATTAGTCATTTACATCTAAAGTTCTTCCCAGTTTAGCCTCTCCTTGCCCTTTCACAGTTATTTATTAAGTTCATGGTACCAGCAAAATTCATGGTAAATCCCTATGTATCATTAAGTGACTTCCTTAGAAGTTTTCTGAAGAGAAAATCCATGCAATCTTTAAGATAAGACATCTATTATATAGTCAGAGATGGGATATATATACATAAGAAAGAAATATCATGTCTTCCATTTTATAATCCAAACCATGTTTTTAATTTACCACTTCTGTATTTCTAAATCCGCATGACCTAGAAATAAGCCCCATCAAGCTTAATGTAGTCGCAGTCCTGAACCATACTTTATATGTTTTAACCCATCCTTCCCTAATCAGATGACTTTTCTGTGTGGGTCTGTAGTTCCCAGAGCCTCAGCACATATGGGAAAAAAACAGGGAATTAGCTACCTAAAAAAAATTAGCTACCTAAAAACAGGGAATTAGGTCTTTCTTCTATTCACCAGCGCTTATTGTATATCTCTTATTCTATTTTTCTCTTTAAAGTTTACATGACAAAGCAAATGTAGTTCAAAAGGAATATAGAAACCGTAGCTCTTGCCCAATGTTTGTGCCTCATGGATTCTAATTTTAAGTGAACCTCCTAGTGTCTGTTTATATTGCCTCATAAGAGCATGCCGATGTTTTTCAAGCCAGGAAAGGAGGAGGTAGAAGAGACAGGCTTTTGTATCCATGGTCTGCTGGGTGCTAATTCGACACGGCAATAAGATGAAAGTTGGTCTCCTGCTAGTTTTAACATCAGAGGATTGGAATGTGGCCTACTTAGCATAAAAGTCAAACAATTCGCTTGCAATAGATTGCTTTTCACTTCTAGATCTGCTAAATAAATAGAAAACTAATTAACAATGAGGTACGGCCGATATAGCAGGTTTTAAATTCATTACAGCACTGGCTAACAACTGCAAGAATCAAGAAGTAATACTTTGTCTGATAAATTTTCCTTTGCCAGGAGATAGTAGAATAAAAATGTAGTTGAGGCAAGAATTCAGAAGTTCCTTCTACTTTCCTCACAGTTGCTCTTTACAGAAACCATTAAAAATAGCTATTCACCACCCAGATATGTTTCATATTTTACTGTCCACCAATTTTTTTTAGAAAACTGTGTTTCTTGCAGCACATGTACAGTACATCTGCTCTTTCTTTAGTTTTATCAAATATGTTTTGTGGTATTTTGGGGTCCCCCCCCTCCCCGCAAGCTCTATCAAGATAAGATAGCTAGACAGACAGACTCACACACACACATGCACACACATTCTCCTGATAATGACCACATTCTTATCCTCTGCAGGAAATAAAGATTTCCAGTAATACACCACATATAAAAAGTGGAAATGATATGGACAATCATTCCCTCTTACACACATTTAACTAGCTGGAATGCCTGTCTCCAGATTTGCATAACCAGATTTGGCAGTATTAATTAACAAGAAAAACAGTGTTTCCCCTTGTAAGTGTCAGTAAGATAATTATGTTACTGAGGTCACCAGAGTCATCTGATTTTGCTTTTTGGGTGTATAATTAATGACAGAAAGTTCCACATCAGGAAAAGTAGCTTGGGGTGGGGGGAAGACTTCCTGATGCAGAAACCCACATTGCTAAGTTGGTATAAGTGTGCTATACAAAAATGGAGAAGGGATGTATGTGTGTCGTGTCCCAGAAATTTTGTGGGACAGGTTTCATTGATATGCAAGAAACACCAGAGCCATTTTAGATTTTGGGTCCTAGGAATATTTTTGCCACACTTCGCATAACTCCATTTCAAGTACCCATTATAAAAGCAAAGTGCTGTACATAAATATGCATGAAAGATTATTATTGCCATGAGATGATACTTAAAAGGGTCAAGTGTCTCTTATTCGTTTACTTGCTGAAAGACAGGAAAGTGAATGCTCTATATCCTTTGACACAAACCATTTAGATTTATTTTACTATTTTAGTAAACTGCAATTTAGTTTTTCACAAAATGTTCACATCTGCCCATGGAGCACTTTTCCATCCGCTGCTCCATCCCCGGTTTCCAGGCTTGATTAAATAAAAATAAGGGCCCAGATCTTGAGTTAAACCGTGTAATCCATAGGGGGTGGAATGAATAGGTGTGGCGGGTTTGTTTTTTGAATCTAGCTGGAAAACAACAGTGTTCCTCCCATTCACTATCAGTTCTATCTCTGTCATGAATATTAAGACAGCATGGCGTTTTACCCCAACTCATCATGGGTCTAGTTCAAATTAACCCTTGCTCTTAGCTCTCTTTTTATGTTTCAAATTATTGTATATTCTTGCATTCTTTCCTTATATGGGTAAACGCTAATCTCTGTCTAGTGTACTGTTTTATCTTGAGAATAAGTGACTCGGAATCAGCTCGTAGTGAAATCAGCTCTTTATTGCAACACAGCACTCATAACAAGAACAAGCAAACAGGCAGAATGACAGCTATTTATATTATTTACAAATGCGCGTCTTGACC